>CABFWB010001121.1:12635-23319 GCA_902151455.1 Timema bartmani | reverse complement strand
GAACCACGGTGGAGGCCTGGCATTCCTCACATTCACAAGTTGTGATTAATACACGTCTTGTCAGAGGTGAAGGAAGGGTTTGGCAATCAGACAAATCTGTGCCGGGACCGAGGATGGATTTTTATTAAATTTTGTATCCAGTCATTGTTTAACATTACAAACAAAATTACAATTCCGGTTTTACATTAATATGACTTTAAGAGCACTTTACATAAGCAAAAATTTCATAACTATTTGAGAAACAAAAAAACTTATCATTGTAAAGTTGTAGTACTGTTAAAATTATTATCTAGAATATATTTTTATAAAACCAATAGTTTCTGAGCTACAAGAAAACATATACTCTTTACTTTCTCGCTATCTTACAGGTAGAGAAAGTATTGTGAACATAAGAAAAATAGAACTCAAGATTTTGATGAATCTCGAAGTTTCATGACCCCTCAAATCCGAAAAAGTTGTTTTTGAATTTCGGTCTGTCTGTACCTCCAAATAGTGCCTCAACTATTTTACCGATTTGGCTAAAACTTAGTATCTAGGGTTTTAGTAGGGTTGCCCCAAGGGGTTTTTGGAATTGGATATCCAACCCTAAAATTAAGGGTGGTTTACTGAGGAGTGAAAAGAGAAAAAGTCGATTTTCTCAAAATCGGCTCTAACGATTTTGATTAAATATCATTTATAAGCATTTATAAATATTCTAAACAAAATGGCTACTCTCAATATTTAGGCAAAATGACTTTAAGGGCTCCGGTTTGATGTGTGAATTATCATTTTTTATCATATCCCCAAAACTATTTGAGGTATGAAATTACTTATCATTTAAATATGTAGATCTATTTATAATACAAATATTTTATTCGAAGCATATTTTTATACAACCAATAACTTTCAAGCTATACGCAAATATTTATATTTTTTAACTTTTCGAACACAAAAGGTAAATTATTGTGACCGTAAAAAAATCTAACCTGAAATGTTTATGGATGTCGACGTCTCATGACCCCCGAACCCTTAAAAGTGTTTTTTGCAATGCCGTTTGTCTGTGTGTCTGTTTAAACTTAAAATTAAAAGTAATTTAATAAAGGACGAAAAGAGAAAAAAATCAATTTTCTCAAAATCAGCTCTAACGATTTTGATTAAAATTCGTATCTAGTCGTTGATTAAGATTATAAATAGACTGGCTATTTTCATTTTCCCATGAAAATTACTTTTAGGATACTTTACAAAAGTGAAAATTTCTGTATCTCTGCAACTTATCATTGCAAAGTTGTAGTACTATTAAAAATTTTAAACTTTTATTTGAAATAATTTTTTATATTTTTTATTTAGAACCACGTCTGACTACCCGTTCGGTATATACGCTTAAATACTAATTACGCTTATAGATTAGGAATTGGGAGGGTTGAATTTAGAGGAGGTGAACTTGCATTTGCGTGGAGGGAGAGTGGAAAACTAATTAGGAACCCCCCTCCCACCCCCAGTTCACCCGACCGAGATTCGAACCTCGATCTCCCCGTCCTCGGCAGGCAGGCTCTACACGAAACAAGCACGTTAGCCAACTACGCCACCGAGGCGGATAAATTTTTATAAAACCAACCGTTTGAGATATAGGCAAATATATTAATACAATTTTGTGAGCTTTAGTTGTAAAGAGATAATACTTAAGTTTTAACGCAATAATTCTCCACTAACATATAGTAATTAAATATAAGTAGGTCTTTCAAAAAGTGTATGTTATTTTTCCTTAAAACTCTTAGGGGAAATGTTTGTACAACAATGATCCATCTTCATTTTAGACTCAATAGTCAATATTTACGTTTTTTATTGGTCAACATTTAAAAATGAGGAATTTAATAGCAATGTAATGACATGAAGATGTGCCACACGTAATAAAATGTTAAAAAAAATTACTGGAAGTCAAAATTTTAATACGAAGTGTTGACCCTTGTGGACCTAATATTGATATTTTATCGGTCCAAACATATAAATGAGGACATTAATTCTTTAGAAATAAGATTATAAAATTTAAAACCGGGACTCAAAAAATATTTTACATAAATATAGTGCAATTTATGCTTTGGTTTGCCAGTGTATATTATTTCGTTTCACATATATTACGAGTTTTGAGTAAATATCTTCATTTTAAACAATGGAGTGAGAAAGTCCGTGCGGAGTTCCGTACCATTTATTTTAATGGAGTACTTAGATATATGAAATTGATTGTAATGCTCTTTGGTGGACAGGTATGCTCCACTCTTCTCAATGTTACTGTAACATTGTATATTATTACATTTATGCTCTTTGGTGGAAAGTTTCTGCAACTGTATATTATTTTGGAAGCATGTCTGTAAACGTGTATATTATTTTGTTTCACAAATTTTATTAATGTTTAGTAAATGTCCATGTTTTAAGATTAAAGAGAGATAAAGTATGTGCGGTGAACTATACTATTTAGTCTTTACCATTCATTTATTCTACTAAAGCCTTTATTTCAAATTTATACCTCAACAAAACAGCTTTATCAAAGGCACAATAGACTTTTATTAGCTACTTAAAAAAAGTATTTATACAATAATTTGGTGGGCTAGGTTTGTCACCAGTTCTAGGAACCCCTCAACAGAAATTTTTAAAAAAATGAGAAAATTTTCGGATCATCAGGATGAGGTCTGAAATTTAAAAAAACTAGTAGCCCTTGTACACGAACACTTATTGTGCACCTCAAAAACCAGGGTTTTAAAATGTTGATTAATTTTTTTAAATCAACTAAAGACAAGGTTGTAGGCAAATCAAATCTTAAAACCATTTCTCCCAGGCAACGCCAGGTACTTCAGCTAGTTAACATTAAAGCAAATATTATAAAAAATAGATACAATTAGCTAATAACTAGTAACAAATATATTTATCAGCTATTTTATTGGATTTATATAAATGTATATAACTGTTGTTAAAATATAATATAAATATATTTTTACTCAGTCACACTTTGCAAGAACGCTTCGGAATGAAAAAGCCTAGATGGTTACAATATTAAAAAAAAAAAATTCCCTAAGTTTCACAACTCGTTTAGGTTATTATACACATTTTGGCTAACTACGTTAATGGAGTAGGGATAGCATTTCTGTTAATGTATTGTTTTTAGATTAACTTTTTGTATTATTTAAAAAAAAAGTGTATACAACCTTTATCCGCATCTCTTTGTAAAAAAATGTTAAAAAATGCAAAGCAACAGTAATATATCCACAGCCCCACCACTCTGTGATGGATTGTCTGCACCCAAGCTTTCATATAAATATATTTTGGTAATTATGATACTTGAGAGATCATTTACCACTGGGCTTTCTTTAGATTTTGAGGAGAAATAAATGTGTGCATGGAAGCCAGTAATACATCAGGTTAGAGACAAAAGAGGAGATATATTTAAAATGGTCGCTACTGATATCAGTAATTTGGTGCGCAGGTACACTTTTCTATTTTATAACATATTTAAACCAAGTTTAATTTTTTGAGTCAGTGAAAAGAAGAAAAAGGCTCATTTCAACCGAAATTAAACATTTTGTTTCAGTACTGCATCTTACTACCTGTTCAGGTTATTCGCCTTTCTACTAATTACGCTAATGTTTTAGAGATGAGCAAGGTTAAATTTTAGAGGAAGTGTGCCCGCATTTGCGTGGAGGGAGCGTGTGAAACAATTTGGGGAAAACCTCAAACTCCGATCTCCCTGTCATAGACACCGTAATATATTGAGAGAGTGCCGCCTTAGAGACCATGCGGCCACCGAAGCGAGCTTAAACACTTATTGTTTCACAGAAAAACTTGTAATTTGACAAAACTATTTAATTAATAATTTATGTTTACCTCACACCACTTCCTAGAAGTGTTCACAAATAATGTCAGACCTAGGACTGAATGTGAACAAACATTACCTGGCCATTTCGAGATTTACTAAATCAATAGACAAGACCCAAAGGAGGAGAAGAATAAGAAATACAAAAGGGGAAGCCAACGGACAGACATGAAAGCAGAACATTACCGCCAGGTTACTCCCAACTTTCTCACAACCCCTCCTATATGGATAAAAGTGGTATCTAAGGTAAGCCGAGGTCCTAGCCAAGTCACCGAGTTCGTTACAACGAAAACCTCAACCGCGGTACCGGGTAGGGACGTTGCTCAATTATTACGTGATTAGTCCTAATTAGCGTGATACCTCTGTATAATACAAGGGCGAATCCAGGGGCTGATTTCGTGCTAGAGGAGATTGGTTTTCATAACGATCCTTCAAGAAAACATCTAATAATAACATTAATATTACTATTTATACAAATAATCTTAATCAGTTACAAATATAAAGAAATGGAACGTCACAAATGCACTAACTTTCTCATATCGTGTGTAAATTCAAATAAAATTTTCAAAAAGACAGTTCAAGCAAACTAGGTAAACTCCGTTCACGGTAGGAGTTACTTTCCGAAAGCTCTTTTTTCCTACCAATATCCTACTATATAATAGATTTCTGGTAGGGAAAAAGGCCTTTCAGAAAACAATTCCTACTGTGAACAGACTTTACCCTTAAGAGCCCATTTCATAGCGATATATTCGCTGGTTTACATGACCAACTTACGTAACCTATACAGCCTCGTAAATACATCGCAGGAACAAGGGACTTGTTTCATTTTGTAAAGGAAGGATGTAAAGGTGGGACCTGCTCCTAATTTTTTTTAGTTTTTTACTTACTTTATTTTTTATCATTTGTGAAAATATGCTAAAATTGACTATTTTTGACACAGCCTAAAAATGTAATAACGCAGCGTTTTGAATTTTTAAGAAAGGAGTTACCACTTTTAAATTCTTTAAGACTAATTTCACTATAAAATATTTATGATCCAAAGCTTAATTAACGAGTAATTTGTTATCTACTTAGAGGCTGTAACGCTAAAATCTCGCTCGTTGTTACTAGGGCTATCGCTGGACGGAACAGTGAATTATAGAGATTCGGCTAGGCCACTCCCATCTGTTACTTCGCTCCGGCTGACACACAAGACATTCCCACACCAGTCATCACTAAACAAAACAAGCCCAAACCAAAAGGTGTCTAATTCATTAATGAATTATGTACTTTTCAACAAGCCAAATATTAATTATTGTTTATAATGTATTTTACAAACCAAAGTTGACGTGAAACTGTACTACCATTCGCTTTTATAAAGTATGGGTGCTAAGTTTATATAAAAAAATAAGTATCGATACCCACTTCAGTGGTCAAACGTTCTAAGGCGTCACTCTCGTGTAAGATTGGCCTGCTGCTAACGGAGAAATAGGGGGTTCGAATCCCAGTCGTGTCTGTTGAGGGTGGATTTTCCTAAATTGTTTCCCACTCTCCTTCCACGCGAGTGCGGGTAGATTACCTCTAAGATTCTTAATTTCTCATTCCTACACCATCAGAGTAATTATCATTTATACGTATAACCTGAACAGGTAGTAAGACGTGGTGAGAAAAAAATAAAATAAATTAGGGATTTAACTAAATATACTTAAAAATATTAGACCTAGTAAGCCCCTAGTGCTGCTTGAGGCCAGGTACAGAAAGGGAGCGATTAGTTCAAATAATCGGTCATAGTTTGCGTGTACAAACCTTACCAATTTAGTAGTCTGGACACCATATTTAGCCGTGTTATAGATTTTATTTTTTTAAGAATCTGAGTGTGCCGTGTATCTGTTATTAGAACTAACTAGTTTGTGTGCCCGTTCTTCGCAAGAGATATCCTTAAAAAGCTTTATTTTTAATTATTATATAAAATTAACCAAAGGTAAAAGTATACAAACGTTTATATAATCTTAAATATTAATTCTTTATTGGTTTAAATGATGTGAATAAACGTGAAAAATACGGAGACTGACTAAAACATTATGTCAAAATAGGGATATACTGCAATCCAAAAATCTTTTTATAAAAGCGATCTTAATAGAAGTATAACGATGCAATACACATTATTACTAAACAAAATTTGTAAAAGAGGGAATTAAAGTTTTAAAAAATAAATTAAATAATGACCTTTTATAGATACATATTGGTCCCTGTAATTACCGGCCATATTTCGATTTTCTAATACACCAAGCAGTTTTTTTCTAATTGATTGTGAAATCTTATACACCCTAAATTTTGGAACCAATTTTCAGTATTTTCTGATCATCTGGAGTGGTCTTTGTAACTACTTGCAAGTCTATCATTTTCCTACCGCACCAAAAAGTTTTTTTTCTATACGGTTGAAAATTTAAATCCCTCCCACTTCCACTTCCAACCCAACCCTTGTTTTGAAATTTAAAAAGTTCAGACGCTTATGGTTATTTGGTGTTGTCCATATACCTGTAGGTAAATATTTCATTTTTATACCACAGGGGAAATGTTATATTATATTAGCTTTGAAATTTTTGGAGATGACGCCTATCTTCCCAAATTCCGATCTTTCATTTTGAAATTTAGTTTGTTTTCATAATATTTGAGGTGTATCTTATAACAGGCTGACAAATTTAAATCTTTAACCACAATGAAGTAAGGTACCTGTACCGAATATGGGCCGGTTCTCAATATGGCCCACTAGTCTCAATTTTGTTATGAAAACCCCAGACACTAGTTTTTAGGCCTATTGGTAAAATAGTTTCTGCTCTAGACCGAGGTGCAGACAGACGCCATTGCGAAAACTATATTTTTTGTTTCAGGGGGTCATGAAACGTCGACATTTATCAAAATCTCGATTTCGATTTTTTTGACGATCACAATACTCTCTCTCCGAGGTGTCGAGATAAAGTAGAAATGTATTACTCATCATTGAGAGGAAGGAAAGTGAGGAACAATTTTCGAAAGAAAATACTCTCAATACATCCGTCCGGGATTCTAAACCTCGACGTTACCGACAAACCAAACTGTATTATGAGTTTTGTAGTCAGCCGTTCAACCATACACAGCAAGCATCCCAGTTAAATATTTTCAGTATTTTCTGATCATCTGGAGTGGTCTTTGTAACTACTTGCAAGTCTATCATTTTCCTACCGCACCAAAAAGTTTTTTTTCTATACGGTTGAAAATTTAAATCCCTCCCACTTCCACTTCCAACCCAACCCTTGTTTTGAAATTTAAAAAGTTCAGACGCTTATGGTTATTTGGTGTTGTCCATATACCTGTAGGTAAATATTTCATTTTTATACCACAGGGGAAATGTTATATTATATTAGCTTTGAAATTTTTGGAGATGACGCCTATCTTCCCAAATTCCGATCTTTCATTTTGAAATTTAGTTTGTTTTCATAATATTTGAGGTGTATCTTATAACAGGCTGACAAATTTAAATCTTTAACCACAATGAAGTAAGGTACCTGTACCGAATATGGGCCGGTTCTCAATATGGCCCACTAGTCTCAATTTTGTTATGAAAACCCCAGACACTAGTTTTTAGGCCTATTGGTAAAATAGTTTCTGCTCTAGACCGAGGTGCAGACAGACGCCATTGCGAAAACTATATTTTTTGTTTCAGGGGGTCATGAAACGTCGACATTTATCAAAATCTCGATTTCGATTTTTTTGACGATCACAATACTCTCTCTCCGAGGTGTCGAGATAAAGTAGAAATGTATTACTCATCATTGAGAGGAAGGAAAGTGAGGAACAATTTTCGAAAGAAAATACTCTCAATACATCCGTCCGGGATTCTAAACCTCGACGTTACCGACAAACCAAACTGTATTATGAGTTTTGTAGTCAGCCGTTCAACCATACACAGCAAGCATCCCAGTTAAACACGTTGCTCAGGACTCGAACCAACATCGTGTTGAGTGCATTACAACATGTTGTGCAAAATATACTACCATAATTTTATCATTCTTCTCTTTTATAATTATATACATATATATATATATATATGAACAAATCTCGGAACTTTGTAAAATAAAATGTTTTCGGTAAAGGAATGTTCTAGTTTAATAAGGATCCAGCCAGCGGGCAGGCAGTTTAGTTTAGTCTCTCGTTAGCGAATCCAGAGAGGCAGTACGGCTGGGTTGCTAGAGTCCAAGCGACGTAAGCAAACTACAATACTATGTTTCGGTATCGGTGCAGCGTCAGTGGGGGGCGTGGGTATAAACTGCTGAAAAGTGATAAAGAATCTTATCTGGCGTTGCAACGATGGGCAGTGTCTGGCGGAAATGTTTAGTGGAGAAAGGCTGAAAGACTTTGGGTTGAGCGAAAGTGACCCAAGTGACTCGCTACTTGTAGATAATTACAAGGACGTTTAAGAGAGCGAGAAAGTAAAAAGCATCAAGGTAGAGAAAGTACCTAATGTGATCGTCAAAAAAGCCGAACTCAAGATTTTGGTGAATATCGACGTTTCATGACCCCACCTCCCCCCCCGAGTCCGAAAAAGTTATTTTTGAATTTCCGTCTGTCTGTACCTCCGACTAGAGCCTGAACTATTTTACCGAGCGGGCTAAAATTTGGTATCTAGGGTTTTCATAAGGTTACCCTGAGGGTTTTTTGGAATTGAATATCCAACCCTAAAATTAATAGTAGTTTACTGAAGGGCAAAAAGAGAAAAAGGCGATTTTTTTAAACGATTTTGATTAAATTTATTTAAAAAAATTTATAAATATTCCAAACAAAATGGCTACTCTCAATATTTCGGCAAAATTACTTTAAGCACTCCGGTTTAGTGGGTATATTATAATTTTTGATCATATCTCCGTAACTCTTTGAGATATGAAATTACTTATCATTACAAATATGTAGACCTATTTATAATACAAATATTGTATTTACAGCATATTTTAATAAAACTAATAACTTTCAAGCTATACGCAATTATACATATATTTTAACTTTTCGAACACTAAAGGTTTAAAGTATTTCGACCGTAAAAAAAAATCTAACCCGAAATGTTGTTGGATGTCGACGTTTCATGACCCCCCGAACCCTAAAAGGTGGTTTTTGCAATGCCATCAGTCTGTATGTCTGTTTAACCCTAAAATTAACAGTAGATTAATAAAAAGAGAAAAAACCGATTTTCTCAAAATCGGTTCAAACAATTTTGATTAAAATTAGTTTCTATGCGTTGATTAAGATTATAAATAACTATTTCCATTTTAGGGTACTTTACAGAGGCGGAAATTTCCGTATCTCCACAAATATTTGAGATACTAGATAACTTATCACTGCAAAATTGTAGTACTATTAAAAATAAAAAACTTTTACTTGAAATATATTTTTATAAAACCAACAGTTTCTGAGATAATGGCAAATATATTAATACAATTCTGTGAGTTAGTTGTAAAGAGATATTACTCAAGTTTGAAAGCAATAATTTTGCAATGCCATAGAGTAATTAAATATAAGTCTCTCAAAAAGTCTTATTTTTCCTTTAACCTCTTAGGAGAAATATCTGTACATGATCTATCTCCTTCATTTTAGACTCAATAGTCAATCTTTACGTTTTTTTAATGGTCAACATTTATAAATGAGGAATTGAATAGCAATGCGATGACCTAAAGATGTGAAACACCAAATAAAATGTTAAAATTTTAACCGGAAGTAAAAATGTTAATAAGAAGTGTTGACCCTTGTGGACCCAAAATCGATCATTGTTATTGGTCCAAACATACAAATGAGGACATTATTTAAAAATAAAATTATAAAATTTAAAACCGGGGCTCAAAAAAAGTTTTACGTAAGTATAGTGCATTTTAAGCTTGGGTTTGCTAGTGTATATTATTTTGTTTCACATATATTTCGAGTTTTGAGTGAATATCTCCATTATTAAACCATATAGCGAGAAAGTCCGTGTGGAGATCCGTACCATTTATTTAAGTAGTGATGAAATCTATGGGTTTCATTTTTGAGTTCTTTAGTAACTTTTTCATTTTATTCAATTATTTTAACCCAAAATATTTGAAGTGTGTTTAACTGGATGAATAAGAACGCACACCGCGTGTCTTGTGATAATAAATTAGTGTGTATTATTTTTCTTTAAAAAGTTTCTTAAACACCACTATGATGGTTTAAATAGTCAAGCTATTATATCTAAATATCATATTCTTTAAAATGAAAGAATGACAGCTGGACATGGGAATCGAACACGGGACCTTAGGCTTAGTACGTCAATGCTATAACCCCCTGAGCTATCCAGGAATTGTTTGTTCCGTGTCCAGGACCCCTAATTTTGAAACTTGCGGAAATATTCGCTTGCGAGCTAGCTCGCAACTCATGAACTCGAAAATCGCAGGCTGTACTAAAACAGAGCTAATTTTGAAAGGTTTCTACTGTCGTGCGAGTCGGTGCAGTGTTGTTTCGCTTTCGAATGAGTTTTCAATCCGACAACACTGTAAAACCATGACGTGTGCCAAAGGATTGAGGCGATCAGATGCTACAACACGCCATTATACAAGATACATAACTGAAAATAAACAATATTATTGTATTGGGTGCATCATATAAAACGATTTGTTTAGTTTTATTAGGAAACCATCTTCCCTTTGTAAACATCTACGCTTGTTGTAACAAAAATTTTCAAGTTATATGAGTATATGCAAAACCGTTCATATATGTAATGTCCACTTTAGCACACTTAGTAGCGTGCTTGATTCATGATCATATTTCCACGAGTTCGATCCCACCCCTTGTTGCGTTATTTTAATTTTTTTTGTCTGAACT
>CABFWB010001120.1:154989-182902 GCA_902151455.1 Timema bartmani | reverse complement strand
CGGTTGCATACCCCATCATTCATTCTAAGGTACTCTTAGAGTTTATTTTAATAGATCAATTAATTAAAACCTTATTCTCTAGTTGCATTAGTGGATTATGTTAAACAAATAATTTGAAAGGAAGTGTGTTAATTAACACTTTCCAAGCATAATTAACTATATATTTTAACAGGTCTGCCAAAACCAATGCATATTATTTTGTTTGGCAAAAACTCTCACAAACTTTACATGTGACTTTACTACTATATATTATATTGGTAAATGTTGTTAAAATGTAAACTAATAAAGAGTTTATTTGAAAGAAACATTGCAGCCTATTTCATCTCGTCTTCTCCCACTTAAGCAGGTAATTTAGCAGACGTCACACCATGGTAAGTTTTTCTGTATCCTACTTTGAAAATAGTAGAATTGAGATTGGTTAAATAGTTCTGCGATATTTAAAAAAAAATACGACAGAGATGAACATTTTAAAATTATAAAAAACAAACCAATAAACGTATTCTAATATTGTTGTTAAATGAACAACTCGTGAAACCAATGTAAAGAGAATAGAAGGTTGCGCCAGATGGAGAAAGACATCTGATTGGCTTAGCGTGTGACGTCACTCAGTAAGCAAGCCAGCGCGTTACATACACAAAGTTATATTAAAGACAAACTAAGTTTGTAAAAAAGGAAAATTTTGAAACTTTAATTAATAATAGTAAATAAACCTTTAAAATCCACAACAATGTCCAACTAACGTAATTACTCTACTTATCAAAGAAAATTGTGTGGCTGTCTTGTGTTAGAATACAATCACTGTGTACTGCGTGACGTAGCAATGACATAATAAAATTCCTCCAAGGGGCGCCACCTTTATATTCTCTTTGGCATTGCATAAACCCACCTTAGATAAGTTTAACGGTTCGTAC
Organism: Timema bartmani; assembly: GCA_902151455.1. Taxonomy (NCBI): domain Eukaryota; kingdom Metazoa; phylum Arthropoda; class Insecta; order Phasmatodea; family Timematidae; genus Timema; species Timema bartmani. The sequence goes on along the minus strand of CABFWB010001120.1, from coordinate 181,991 downwards.
CTAATCTTGTATTTAATATCCCGGTTAATCGGAAGTGTGTTGGGTTCTCAAGAGGTATGTTTGTTGTAGTGGTGCCGCTGGGAGCTCGAGATGGCCAACTACAAGCTGTTCGAGGACCATCGCGAGTTTCTGATCCTTATCGAGAAGGAACGATTGGACCGTAGCGATATTCCTCGTCACCTCAAGTACCTGATCGACACCCGCACCTACCTGGAGTGGCCGGAACCTGACCAGACTTCCTCCTCCTCGTCCCAGGAGAAGGTCCTGTGGCGCAGACTCAAGAAGGCGCTCGGGGAGAGCCTCTACCAGAAAGAGAAGAAATGGGAGCTCATCTCCTCGAAGAATCAGTCTCTGAAGGAAAGCGATTTCGTGGTAGTGCCGAGTACTTTATCCGCACACGGGCGTGATGGTGAAGCGGTGTGGACCACAAAGATTGGGGTTGAATATAATTACGCTGAAGCGCAATCAATCGTATCGTCAGCAAGTGCTGCCACTACATATAAATATATCTCATATTTACCACTGTATTCAAAGTGTAGTGAAATAAGCAACAAAAACACGCATCTCGTAGATAAATGCGATTCGCAAAGCCCGTGTGTGGACAATAGTGTTGCGACACTGAGAAATAAACTAAGATCTGAATCTCTCCCTGACGTGTCGCCAAATTCCCGTTTCCCCGTGGTCACGCAATATGAGTCGGAAATATGATCTGTATGTTGTTGTATTTTTGCTATTTTTTTAAACATCACGTCTTACTACCCGTTTGGATCATACGAAGATGTAATAATTACGCTAACGTGTTAAGGATGAGTAAGGTTTAATTTTTAGAAAGTGTATCCGCATTTGCTGGAGATAGAGTAAGAAATTGTTTAGGAAAAAGCAAACTCAGTATACCCGACTGGAATTTGAACCCTGATATCCCCGTCATCGGCATACTAGTCTACTGCCACCGAAGCGGGTAGATATATGTTAATGTGCACGTTCACACACAATGTAGTGCAGTATTTTTCGAACTTTCAACAGCCACGTAAACTTCCTTATAAAGGACATGGCTTTACCAACAAATCCCTTTCAGCTCTTTTTTTTTATCACCGCGTCTTAATACCTGTTCAGGTTATACGCATATGAGATAATTATTATACTGGGGTAGTGATGAGAAAGGAACAACTTTAGAGATAATCTACCCGCATTTGCGTGAAAGGAGAGTGGGAAATTATTTAGAAAAACTACACTCAGTAGATCCGACTAGGATTCGAAAACCTATCTTCTCGTCATTAGAAGGCCAGTCTAACATAAGAGTGACGCCTTAGACCAATCGTCCACTGAGGCGTCTCATTAAGCTATTCGTAATATAAATTATGTATAGTATGAACGGTCGTTTCATATTTTAACAAAGCTTAATCTAAATAAAGCCGAGACAAGGGGAAAAAAGAGCTTATAGAAGTCCACTGCAACATGTCAAAATCTGTGTTAATATATTAATTGGTCTATAAAACTTATTATCAAAAAGTTTGTTATGATTAATCAAACTCAGTGAAAAGACTCGTGCCAGCTGAAATCCTCCGCGTACCCCTAAGGGTATGCGTACCGTAATTTGGAAAACATTGATTTAGAAACATGCTATATTTTATACTATTCATATTCTCGTATTTATGTAAACACCTAGAAAGTGACGTCATAAATTTGACGACGGGCAATCAAAAGAAGAAACTTTACCATCACAGTATTACTTATTTTCAATACTGTGTTATTATTTAATCCTTGAAAAATAAATGTTGATCTTCATTTTTAAGGTTTTAGGTGGAAATGTAGTAAATATTTTACTTTCAGTGGAAAATGGATTTTCACTTCGTTTACGGTGAAAACTCATAGTATTACCCTAACACATTCCGCTATGGCCTTATCTTATAAGCTGCACCGTAATGGAAACAACAAAGGTAAGTTTGTCACCTTTCAGGGATGTACCCTCCGTCGAGATTGAAAGGTAGCAACTTGTTGGCTAAACGCCCGCGCGGTATGCTACACCTCCACACATGACTGCAGAATAGTTTGCCTAGCTACGCCCGAGGCCGGATTTAAAGAAAGCCTTACGTCCTTAAACTATTTCTTGACTGTTTGAAAGGAGTGATGGGGGAGGAGAAATTTCTTTTTGAGATGTTCAAATGGTTTGATCTACTAAATTAATTCTATCTTTTTGTTCCCTTCCTAATAGAATCAATTATTCGTTANAATGGTAGGGTGATTGTGAGATGAAATGGAGGACCTACAGTTTAACGTGGGATCCGAACCACGGTGGAGACCCGGCATTCCACAGATTCACAAGTTGTGATTAATACACTTCTTGTCAGAGGTGAAGGAAGGGTTTGGCAATCAGATAAATTTGTGCTGGGACCGAGGATTGAACCCAGGACCCTCAGCACAGAAGTCTGACACCTTGCCCCTAGACCACCAGGTCACCCATATGAAATAAAATAATCACAAATATATATATATATAAATATATATATATACATATATATATATACATATATATATATTTAAATGTACAGTACATCCAATGAAAAATTCAAAATTTTAACTACCCATTAATATTTAATATTTATTAGATTTATCAGCTTTACGAAATTTATGCTGAGAATCAAACTAAACGAAATAACCCAGTACCTTTTAAGGAGCCTGAGTGAATATCTAGGAAGTACTGGTTCAATCTCAAGGAGTACCTAAATACCTTATCATTTGTACTTACTGTACTTAATCATAGTATGATTGTTGTTGTTAGTTTTGGATGTGTAATATTTTGTTTGCTGCTCTGGGTTAGTTTAGTTTGCAATCCTTAGGCTGGTAAAAACTTATCACCCAAATAAATCAATAATAAAATACAAGCCGACGAATTATTATAACTTGTGACAGAATTATTTTTTTATTTATTTATTTATTTATTTATTTATTATGTCAATGTCAATTATGTTAAGACATTCAAATTTTGTATTCGTTAGTTTTCCAATTCTGAGGGTTTCTAGTCTAATATCCAGTTAAAAACGTGAAGAATAAATAGAAAATATCTGAAAAAAATTTGATATTCCACAGTAGTGAAGTACCAGATTTTAAAACCCAGCTATGTCAAATTACTGTATTCAAAAAACACCAATATGCAAGTCACAACTAGGCTAATAAAAGACCGAACATCTTTAATAATTTACTTAATTAATAAATAAATCCTATTTTAAGGACATTTTATTAGCTTTGTAAGGAGAATAATTACTTACTAATGATAAGAAGGAAAATGAAGGGAGAACAAACCTGTAGTTAAGTAAACTAGTTACTTAAACTCAGGTTATCAAATTTTATAACCAAGTTTCATTATAAAACGTTCTTATCCAATTTTTTGACCTCGGTAATCTTAGGGTAAGGTGCTCGCCTCAGGATCCGATGATCGTGGTTTTAAGCCCAGCCGAGGTCGACGGGTTTTTCTTGAGCGATAAAAATTTGTAGCACAACTTTCTTCGGAGGCGAAGTAAAACCGTTGGTTCCATGTCGATTGTGGCATGTAAAAGAACCTTATAATGTATGTGAAAATACCTTCCCCGGTAAAATCTGTAAGCCCTCTCGCTCATATAAATTCGCGTGTGTTGATATAATCAGTCGGTACAGAAAATGTACGTTAAATACCTCAAATAAGATAAATAACGTGATCAAATTCTACAGCCTGAAGTTAAGAAACACGTTTATTTAACAACGGATCTATTCTCACTTCATATTATCATAATTAAATATGAATCCTCTTTTAATTTATTGATTAAATAATTTTATCTGTTGAATAAAGTAGCAAGTAAAAGTGATCGTAAAGACTAGATGAATAAATAAAATATAGATTTTACAAATTAAGGTGAGAGTGTAGGAGACACGAGAAAATGTCAAGTGTTTTTGTAATTTTTATAGTAAAACTTTTTTGGCAAAAATAAATAAATTATTGCTCCAGTATCAAAGTATAGTTTAATTTTCTTCACACGTTGTTACTAACAGTTGTTGAATATCTGTCATGAACATAGCGGCATTAGAAGACAAACCTTTTAAATTAAAAGAAAAAGTTGTCATTAAATTCCAGGACACCCCTGACAGATATTCAACAACTGTTGATATCACCATGTGAAGAAAATTAAACTCTATGTTTCTACTCGGGCAATATTTTATTTATTTTTGACACATAAATATTTTTCTATAAAAATTGCAGTAACTGGTCTTTTCTCGTGTACCCTACATCCCCACCTTAAATAAGAATACAGTTCACACTTTACGAGGCCGCCATTGGACAAAGAGGTAGTGGTTACCTTAAACAACAAATTGATCATATAATCGTATTTCTAAAGTTAAAACCATTAAATAAATAAAATAATATGTCAAATTTGCTTTTAAATAATTTATCTTTGTCTTTATAAAAATTATTGTCCTATGTACTTATCTAGATTCAAGCCTAGACCTTCCTGTCACTGGCGAACTATAATAAACGAGCTTGTCCTTTAATCCACATTCCCACGGCCTATCGATGTGGGTAGCCTACGTCTTGGTGTGGAATATTTTTAGGCTCAATATTTATTTATTTTTTACTTTTTTTTAAGCAGTTGATAGAATCGTGTTCTTAAAACTGCTGTTTGGAAAAAATAACTCTGAAAAATTACCTTCCAATCTTTACAAAAGAACAATTTAGCTTTATCAAACTTCTAGATAATGAAAATGATTGCTTTAGATACATGTTTTAAGATTCACTGATCTAATCTTATCCACACAAATCTCACCATATAAGTGATAAGCTTTCTCTGAAATCCTGTCCATTAACTTCAAAATATATTTAGCAAATTTATTGAGGTACAGTTTTACAATTATGTTACCTGGCAAATGTGCATTTTATACACATATACATTATACATTTTATAAGCTTAAGTGTGCCGTATAAAAGTCATTTCGGATCAAAATAAAGATTGAATTAAAGTAAACTACATTATCTCTCCGTATCGCAGTGTAAAAATGTTTTCTTCGACTTCCGTCAAGTCAACTAGTTTGTGTTTTGTGTTTGTGTTTCTAGGCGGCATATATATATCAGATGGATTGTTTTTAACGTGTGTTGAGGATTCATATGAGTATGACGTGAAAATTATATTGTGTCAAACCAGCAATAATACCGAATGTTTTCTTCAGAGTAACTGCAGTGTTCCGTATGTCGCTATAAAATATAGGTTTAACGTCACTATTTCAGAAGATACAGCTACAAATTGCTCGTGTTTTATGACAGTGTTTCCATTAGAGAAGTTGATTTATCTAAAAATTACATAAAGACGCTTGGAAGTATAGCCGGTGCTGGTGAAATTATTTCGTTGAATCTAGCTTTCAATCTTATCGACCAATGGACATCTGAAGATATATTTTACTCGTCTACAAATGTAGATAAACCATGGGTTAGTAATGTGAATTTTTCCCACAGTAGGATTGGAGCTATAAATGATGCAATGGGCACGTCTTTAGGAACTCTCCAATCTGTGGTTTTGGAGGGTAACAGTTTCGATTGTGATGACTGTCATCTGAATGAGTTTATTAACTGGATCAAGCAGATTAACAGAAACATATTGAAAGTGGAAGTAATACTCAACAATAACAGTGATATACAACTATTTACATGCTCGAGTCCGCCATCTCTGATGGGGAAAAACATAGTGGATTTAAATTCAACTACGAAAAGCTGCAAAGAAGTAAATATCACGAGTAATTCGATTGAAGCAAACATTTATACCGTCGGTGTCCCGATAATTGGTGGATTTCTACTGATATGCGTGGTCATAATAATACTGGCATACAAATATAGATTTGAAATATCATACATTAAATATTACTGGAAAATGAAAAGAAGGAAAAATGGCAAAGATAGTTTGGATGGTATCAATTTTGAATTTGATGCTTTCTTATCTTACAGGTAAGAGTTTTATGACACTCGCATTATATTTTAAATACATATTTGATTAAAACTTGATTAATATTGATATATTTTAAGATTTTTCCAAATAAATCATTCACTTTTCTTTCACTGATTATCACCCGTTTGAGTTATATGCTCATATGTTTATAACGCCAATGTGGTAGGGACGAGCAAGATATAATCTAAAGGAAATGTTGCCACATTTGTGTAGATATAAGCATTGCCAGCCATTTAGGAAAGAACACCCTCAGTACACCTGTCCGGGATTCAAACCACAACACTAAAAATAAAAGAAGACTAAACTAGACAATTAGACTCAATATAACACTTGGGAAATATGGCCCCAAATACGAGACAAACATGTATGGATCAGTGGTCGGCATTGGCGCGCGAAGCTATACGTCTCGGATTCAATTCCCATGTACACGTGATTATTCTTTTTTTTCTTTTCTTTTTTTTTTAGCACCGCGTATTACTACCCTTTCGGGTTATACGCTTAAGTACTAATTACACTAATGGATTAGGAATTGGGGAGGTTGAATGTAGAGGAAGTGAACCCGCATTCGCGTGGAGGGAGAGTGGAAAACCATTTAGGAAAAACCACCCCCAGTTCACCCGACCGAGATTCAAACCTCGATCTCCCCGTCCTCGGTGGTCTGGCTTAACACGACTGGCGCGTTAGCCAACTACGCCACCGAGGCAGGTGTGATTATTCTTAATTTAACAGAATAAATTATCTTGAGATTTATACCACGTGCCCACCGGGAAGGGTAATTCAATTATTGAGGTGATTCATTAATTTGTATAGTGTATGGAATGATGTAAATTATATTAATATTACTTTAGGACACTACGTAATTTATTTTTCCTGCACTAAGGCACTTTTTAATTTAGAACGTGTTTATTCCTGACAATTTGAACTAGCGGGCCGTACATAATGAACTTGGGGACCACATACCTGATTTAAGTAATTATCCATTATCTTATTTATGTATTCATTCAAGAAATAAAATCTAAATCTGTTCAGTAGAACAGTTTTATTAAATTGTGACTTCGCTATTGAAAAGGGTTAACTTTATTTTGTCAAAGTATATGCTTTAATTAAAGAAAAAAAGACAATTAAAATCGGTTGGGTGTAACTCAAGAAATTTTCATTTTTTTAAACTAAATCTTTCCCTTTGAATTTTTTGAGATTTGAAATGTTACACCCTAGATGTATAAGATATAATTCATTTTTTTTTAAATTCATCCGCTTCGGTCGTCGAATGTTCTACACGTCATTTTCGCAATATACTTGATTGCCGAGTAGATTGGGGTTTGGATCTTGGTTGGGTGTACTGAGGGTGGGTTTTTTTCCAAACAGTTTTTAACTTTATCTCCACAATAATTTAGGTACACTTACTCAAAGACTCAACCTTCCTTTTGCCTAAATCATTAGCTTAGTAAATACGCGTATAACCCGAACGGGTGCAAAGCTAAAATGTAATGATATATTTTTCAGTCGGCAGGATCGTACGTGGGTGACCGAGTATTTACTGGCGAAGTTGGAGAACAGCGATGAGAAATATCACCTCTGCCTTCACGAGAGAGATTTTCATCTGGGATCTTTGATATTGGAAAACATCGAGGATTCTATGAGGAGGAGTCGGTTCACGATCATGGTGTTGTCAAAAGGATTTGTTCTGAGTCAGGTTGGTAGCTAGTACTATGCATTATTTCATGTTGTTTAATGCGCGAGCATTGGGAACGCGTGTCCAAGGAAAAGTTTGTGCAGTTTTTATATCAAAACTTTTTTTTTGCCAAAATAAAATAAAAATTGCTTCAGTACAAACATATTGTTTAATTTTCTTCACATGGTGATATCAACAATGGTTGAATATCTGTCACGAGCATGGCGGCATTAGATGACAAACTTTTTAAATGAAGAGAGAAAGTTGTCAGTACATTTCAGGACACCCATGACAGATATTCAACAACTGATGAGCTCACCATATGAAGAAAATTAAACTATATTAATGTTTCTACCGGAGAAATATATTATTTATTTTGAACGAAAAAATGATTTGATATAAAATCCACACAAACACTGCCCTTAACTCGTGTTCTCTATACCTGCACCTTAAACAGCAAACAATGTGTCATATTTTGAAAGTTGAAGCTACGTCCTGTATTTTTTTGTTTTTGTAGGATATTACGGATGGTTTCAAGGCAGAGCTACAGTTCAATTTGCATAAAAAGAGACATTTATGAAATGCAACTTTTTGCTGTCAAGATTGATAGTTTCTTCTAAACTATTAGTATTATTTTATAGGTATTGATAATATCTATCAAAAATTACAACTGCAGATCACATGACTTTACGTATGACTATGTAAAAACAGATCTAGTAAGGTTTATAGCTGTCAAATAAAGAAAGCTTTTAGTATAAAAGTTATATGGTATGTATACATATTTCTGGTGCTGGGGTTGAGTAGTAATTTTGTTTAAATTAATAGGTTCAATAGGAAGATTTTTTGTTTTTTAACAGCATTTTAATAACCGTTTGGGCTAAACGAATTTTTAATTAAGCAAGTATTAAAGGGATAAGGAAAGTAGGATTCAAACTAAATGTACAAACCTTTTTGATAAAGGGAAAGTGGTAAATTGTTAGGAAAAATAAATCCTCAGTACATCCAGACGGGTTTTTACAATACTTTCTCCACGCTAATAAATCCACCCCACATATTAATTCGTTGCATAACCATTTGTAAAAGAATTAACTGAATTTTATCTAACAATAACCTTTAATACTGATATATTATTTCAAACAGCTTACGTGCTACGAGTTGTACTTAGTTGGAAAATAGCCTGATTCAACTTTGCTTGTTCAAGTCACGTAGTTTATAGTAAATCGCAACGTAAGTTCAGACATTTTGTGAATTTGGTACCAATTTACAGTACAACCCCAGCTATTTTTTTGACCTCAAGCATTCTTTTCTGACATTGGGAACCTTGTCTTATAACGTAAATTATATATATATATATATATATATAGCTGTTTTGCTATTTAAAATGTGTAAACTTTGATATTTATAAAAAGTAAATATTTTTATTTAAAAAGAAAAGAAAATTAAAATCTATTTGGTAGAACTCGGTAAATTGTCGTCAAAGTAAATTGTCATTTTTAAAAATTGCGGACTCCTCCCCGCTTTATAATTTTTGTCTGGATTTGAAATTATTGAAAACAGCTTTGGTGTATATACGTGGGTCTAGGTTTTCACTTTTTTTATGTTGAAAATCTGTTGGGTTTAACTTCGATATTCATTGAAAGAGTCGCTCCTAGTTTTTAAAAGATAGATTGTAATTTTAATTGATAAGGACTATTTACCTACTCTTTTAAAGGAGACTTTTAAAATATATGTTTGTTGTAGTGGTGCCGCTGGGAGCTCGAGATGGCCAACTACAAGCTGTTCGAGGACCGTCGCGAGTTTCTGATCCTTAACGAGAAGGAACGATTGGACCGTAGCGATATTCCTCGTCACCTCAAGTACCTGATCGACACCCGCACCTACCTGGAGTGGCCGGAACCTGACCAGACTTCCTCCTCCTCGTCCCAGGAGAAGGTCCTGTGGCGCAGACTCAAGAAGGCGCTCGGGGAGAGCCTCTACCAGAAGACTCTCAGGGACGAAGAACACAAATCCAAGGAATTGGAAGCTGACAGAATAAAGAATCAGTTTAAGTATGGCATACTGAGATCGGAGCTTAACAACACTAATAAGGTGTATACAAGTGCCAGCGCTGATGTCTCACTTTGTTAATTTACCGATTGGGCATGTCAGAGAAAGCGAATATATAGCTTAAAATGTAAGTCTCAACTCCATACCTTGATTCTTTTGGGATTTGACATTTGGGAGACCCTTTAGAAAACACATACTTATTTACTGTCAACATTGACGATATTTGTCTACATCATCAATGTTATTTTATCGGTATTGATAATATCAATCAAACGGGATAGCTCTGACTTCTTAGCTCACTCGGAAGCGTGTCTGCCTACTGAGCTAAAGGTCCTGGGCTCGATTCCCGGCATGACTGACCATTTATCCTTGATGGAAATATGAGTTTACCTTTTCACATTGATAAATTAACGGCTGGAGACTGGATGTTGCCCCTCTCCTAGTCTTAAGATAGATTATAAGGCATTTGAAGCTACGACAGGCCTAGCCAGCTGGTAGTGGAAAAATAAATGGCTTTAATAAGAAATACTGACCCAGACCATAGGCTGGAAACAGTAATGGATGTAAAAACCATAGGAAGAGCTGCAGATCACATGATATGACGTATGAATACGAGAAAATAGATCTTTTTAATGTTTCTAGTTGTCAGATATGTCCATTTGTAAGATAATTGGGGTATATATAGCAAAGAATTGAATTAAAAATAAGTAGTTTTAATTTGCCGAAAGTATTTAATAATGAAAACAACATTGTTCCATAGAAATCCGATGTTGTGTCAATCACATAATGTGTAACTACAAAATTAATTTAAATTAATTGAAAAATGACACCTGGATATGGAACTAGAACCCGGGACATTTGAGTTAGCACGCCACTGCTCTATCACTGAGCTATCCAATATTCGTCCCGTGCTCAGGGTCATTCTTCACTATTAGTTAAAGGCTGAGTCTGATTTCATTAACTACAAAAGGTTTTAAATTTTAAAATGAATAATATATCATTTTATGACAAGTTCACACTTAACTATTTTGCATTTGCCCAAAGTGTATATTGATTCATTCGCTTTCCTTGGAACAAAGCAACCCGGCAATTAAATAAAGAACGTTGTCTGTTGTTGTAACCGTCTTCTGAAGGTTGCGACACCATGTAGGTGCTGTTATTTCGTTCCGATGAGCTGAAAGGATGATGATCATGATGATGATGATGTGGTGCTGCCAGTAGAAGTCTTAAACCTAATTTAAGCCTAATTAACCAGCCCATGGCGATCATAGGAACAATTCCCTTCGAGAAAAATACCTTTGTTACCACCGGGAATTGAAGTTGGAACCCCTAGATCATTAGTCAGGAATGTTGACCACTGAACAAAGAGGCCAGCGATTTCATATATTCATACGTCAATACAAGCAATCTTCAGCTGTCACTTTTGATATAAATATTATTAATATATATAAAATAACACTAACATGATATTAAAATTTTATCATATTGATCCGAAAGAGTTTGTATTTTCTAAAAGTCTCATCCAACAATAATTCTATATTAATAGTTTTGATTTGTGTCTTCTTTCCTTAGATTTAATCTAGAAATTAATTGGATCAAATATCTCATTTACAGAGAGTTTATGAACAAAATGTTTAAAAGTGTCTGTAAACATTACATGTATTAAATCAGAGCTTCTAATACTATTTTGTATGCATGATTCAGACCTTTGAAACTCTATTTAAAGTCAGTAAGACACTTTAAATCACATAGCTTTATTTATAAAATTATTCCACCTTAAGTACGTTGTGTCCCCTTAAGTAAATCAGACTAAATTAATTATAATTAATCCATTTTGTTTAGCTTTTGATTTATTACACAGTGTAGCTTAGACTAAATGTTTTACTGGTACTATTTCTATTTTTGATTCTGTTACATTACTGTGTAAATAATACTGTATTGAGTTTTAAGATTAACAATAATACACCATTAATAAACACTGAATAAATAGCAGGTTTATACAATTGCAATGCTACTCTTAGATACCCAATTTTGTCCGACATAGAACTGTAAGCACATTAATAATACTCGAATCGGTGATACGTGGGTAAATAATAAATAAATTACCATTACAATTACTTCACAACGTGGCACGATTACATTTTCACCGACACTACCCCATCCTCAAATTGTAAATCCCCCAGCACCTTTGCAATATAACACGCCACGCCACTGGTTTTCTTTATCTAGAAGGCCTCCTCATGATCTTGACCATGCTCTGTGTCTGGTCCAATGTTCCATTCAACAGACTCGATGTTTCAGTGAAAGATAACTATCTGAATAATAAGTGCCATGTTATGTTATTATTATTATTATTATCTCCCAGTGATTAATAGTGATATTTTACTATATTATCAAAATGTTCGGGGTCTGCGAACCAAAGCAAGGGAATTATTTTCTAATGTTTGTTTGAATGAATTCTCTATTATTTGTTTAGTTGAAACTTGGCTCTCTAGTGAGTTTGTTAATGAAAATTACTTTCCCCCTAATTATAATGTCTATAGAGCCGACAGGTTATATGACGAAGCTACTATCTCAAGGGGTGGTGGTGCTCTCATCTCTGTCATTGATACTATTTCTGGTGTGGTCAGGAGAACTGACCTAGAGAATAATATGGAATGTGTCTGGATTGAGATCCCAACATTTGATCGCCAAAAACTGTTAATTGGGAACATATATCTTGCTCCCCAAATAACAGTCGAAGCATTTAACAATTACTTTATATTNCTGGCATTCCTCACATTCACAAGTTGTGATTAATACACGTCTTGTCAGAGGTGAAGGAAGGGTTTGGTAATCAGATAAATCTGTGCCGGGACCGATGATTGAACCCTGGACCCCTAGGACAGAAGTCTAACCCCTTACGCCTTGACCACCAGGTCACCACCATGTTATGTTGAACACGGTTACGTGTTGAAAGCGACCATGCTCAGGAGCGACCGGTGGCGGAAGCGACCAAATATATGTATTTTAAAAATTATTATTATTATGGATCTTACCCAACCAAGCTTAACCTTTCATGCTTTGATAAATTTAACGACTTTGCCTACTTGAAGATTTCGAGCGATTTTGCGAAGCGGGTTGCGTTTGACTTGACGCATCTAAGCACGCCTAAGTGTAATCACACTTGGACGCAGATGTACGGAATAGAAAGAGAGGGAGGATAGTGAGCAGTTCACCCTGCGGGGTATCTTGTTTATCTGCTGATAGCCCTTCCCCTCTTCCTCTGACGGGTTTTTACACTCAATTTACTATTTGCGCCTTGAAAACATAGACTAGTTTTTTAAAATTACCTATTTCTTGTTTCCTAATTTATATAGATATAATGATAACACGGACTTTTCTATTCTACATCCTGGTAGGAAGATTACTAAAGGACATCTTCGTGACCAAGCCAAATAGCCTAAGTTACAGATGATAAANATTTGGCCATTTTTTGTCTATCATGTTTTCTTATGTAAATGTATGTATTGTAGGGTATGTACTTGTGTGCTTTTCAGTGCTGGCCTGTTATAGGTCTTACGACTGTTGGTCGGCACTATAATAAAGGAAATTGAAATTATTATTATTATTATTATTATTATTATTATTATTATTATTATTATTATTATTATTATTATTATTATTATAATGTTGTGACATTCTACGACTATATGTAGATTTTTTTAATAGTTTATGGTTTTTGGTACAATGTTAGCTATATCTTTTAAACTCGCTGAATAAAATGTAAATTTATTACCTAACATGGAAAGTCCTATCTTGACCTGTCGTGACGTCAGAGGAAGGCAAGAACAATAATGTAGTCGCTTTCAGCACGACACCGCTGAACACACGTTTCGTGATTCACTTGGTTAATGATGTTAGTGAGATTGTTTCACACTGACTTAAAAAACACAATATGATAGTGGCATGGATTAAATATATACCCTATAATAGACCACATAGAAGGTATATAGGCCTATCTCTTTTAAACCGCATCTTACTACCTGTTCGGGAAATATATATTTTAACCATACCACAATTTTCTATTGAATGGAAATATCTGACAGCTTAGAAAGGCTACTAGATCTAGTTTCGCAAATTCATACAATTCATTATATCTGTAGCTGTAACTTTTGGTAGATATTATCAACACCTATAGAATAAAACTAATGTTGGATAAATATATGATCAATTTTGATTGAAAATAATATGTTTGTATTTTCTAATTCCCTTGCTACGAGTCAAAATGTCAGTGAAAACATTCGGAAACTCACATTAAGGATAGGTAGGCTTAGGTGAATTTAAATGTATGAAACATCATTCGCCTACAGAGAGGATAGAAAACCAAACCTAGTACACCCAGTTGGGATTGAGCCCTGACACTCCATTACTAGTGTCGCTAGTGCAAACCATTAGAACCTTTCAGGTTATAATTATCGTCTTTAAGCTACCTCAGAGGTAGCTGATCAAATCCGAGTCCACGTATATGGCACTCAACTTTATAGGCATGGGTTGGTTTGTGATACCAAAGAGGTCAGATGGATCTCAATGTGAGTTAAATTAGCTCAAATGGAACTCACGGTGACCTACAGTAACGTCGAGCAAATGGAACTATCTTCGACCTAACATCATTAGAATGTAACTGACTATAACCTAACGTCAGTCGAATGGAACTAATTGTGACCTAACATCAATCAAATGGAGCTCGTTGTGACCTAACGTCAGTCAAATGGAACTCACTATGACCTAACATTAGCCAAATGGAACTTACTGTAACCTAACTTCAGTCAAATGAAACTTACTATGACCTAACATCAGCCAAATGGAACTTACTGTAACCTAACGTCAGTCAAATGGAACTCACTATGACCTAACATCAGCCAAATGGAACTTACTGTAACCTAACTTCAGTCAAATGGAATTCACTGTGTCCTAACGTCATTATAATGGAGCTCATTCTGATCTAATGTCAGTCAAATGGAATTCACTGCGAGCCAATAACAGGTTAAGAATTAATAGAATAAATAATTTTATTTAATACAATAGAATTCGCTTGTAGAGAGAGAAAGAGAGAGAGAGAGGGAGGGAGAAAGAGAGGGAGAGAGGAATGAAGGCTCCTTTCACGGAAAGAGATAAAACACACCCAGTGCACCCAGCCGGTATCAAACTCAAGCTCCAATCTCCTGTTTTAAAGTAAGCCACACCAGTTTAACACACTATTAAGTGTTCTCCGAATCCCTTGCACACCCCTTTTTTTTAGTCCCGCAAAGACTAAACTTTCTACCACCGCCGGGATTTTAATCGGACCCTTCTCAGGGAATGTTATAAACGTCTCAAAGCTCTAGAAGACAAGCGAGATACAAATAGTCGAGAGTCGTAAATCAAGATGTAAAAAAACAAAGGATCGTTGTGACTTTATGACTGTGAAAAGTGGTCTCGTACCATACATGACGGGGGGAAAATTAGAATGTTTGAAAACCAGGTGCTTAGAATGATATTTGGTCCAAAAAGGGCTACTGAGGAGAGGATGAGGTTACCTAATGATGAGTTACATACCCTGTACTCATTACAAGACATTGTTAGGATAATCAATTCTCGTAGATTACGCTAAGCAGGACATGCAGCGCCAATGGAAGATTTTAGAACTTTGTTTAGGGTATGGACTTGCAAACCCAATCGGAAAAAATCATTGGGAAGACCTAGATGCAGATTGGAGGATAACATTAGAATGGATCCGAAAGAGATATGGTCTAGTTAGGTGGACTAGGTAGAACTAGCTCAAGATAGGGATAGGGTGTAATGAGGGGGACTGGATAGAACTAGCTCAAGATAGGGCTAGGGTGTAATGAGGTGGACTGTAAGGAACTGGTTCAAGATAGTGATAGGGTGTAATGAGGGGGACTGGATAAAACTAGCTCAAGATAGGGCTAGGGTGTAATGAGATGGACTGTAAGGAACTGGTTCAAGATAGTGATAGGGTGTAATGATGGGGCCTGGATAGAACTAGCTCAACATAGGGCTAGGGTGTAATGAGGTGGACTGTAAGGAACTGGTTCAAGATAGTGATAGGGTGTAATGATGGGGCCTGGATAGAACTAGCTCGAGATAGGGATAGGGTGTAATGAGATGGACTGGGTAGAACTAGCTCATGATAGAGATAGGGTGTAATGAGGTGGACTGGGTAGAACTTGCTCAAGATAGGAATAGGGTGTAATGAGGTGGACTGGGTAGAACAAGCTCATGATAGAGATAGGTGGCGTACTTTTGTAAGTGCGACAGTGAACCTTCAAGTTCCTAATGCCATAGAGTAAGTAAGTTGAAGATCATAATATAATTTCAACCAAATGGTTCCTAATGTCTTCAATTAACGATTACCTGCTTATTGGTATCACGAAGTTGTTCACCAACAGTATGAGATTTGTTAATTTGCTGACTAGACTGATGGATCAAGACATTCGGATGGGGGAAGAGTAGAGAGCAAGGAGACTAGTACCTAATGTGCCTAATGAGCTGCCTATACTAATAAGCTAATTTTCAAGGTCTAGGCCTTATATACTGGATGCAATACTTGATCTGGTCTTCATTAATAGTTAGTCATTTTCGAGGAAGACATTCTTCCATTGTGTAACTTTTAAAAGGGGGTTGTTGTAACATTACTGCTATACAATTTAGATAGTAGGTAAGTCTTTACATTTTATTATGAACAATATTCTTCGGTTAGTAAAGAAAATAAATGTTAAATATGTGTGCTTGAATTTGAAAAGAGGGTTTGTCAATTACTCCGCGTCTTACTACTCATCCGGGCTATCCACATATTTAAACTAATAGGTTAAGTCTGAGGAAGGCAGAATTTTAAACAAAGTGTGGAGGAAGAGTCGGGACAAATCTAGGGGAAAACATCTTGATACACTCGGTAAATATTAGAAGTTCGACCTGCAAACTGGACAAGACGAAACATGATAATGACGCTTTTATCAGCGTGGCCATAGGTGAGGCTGTTTTCATATTTAAATATATAATAAGATCTTAAATTGTTTGTACCCAGCCTATAAATATATGTTTCAACAGTATCGCTATCACCATTTTGGAAACAATTATATTTATAATTAATTTCGAGCAATAGTTGTTTAATGAACAGGGTAAGATTAAATAGCCAATACTGCATCAAACCAAGCATTAGAAAGAGAAATAACATTTTGAGTGACAGTTAAATGGGGAGGTTAGAATGGGACATAATCTTGCATCGTCTGTGTGTACGAGATAGAACGTTCGTGATTCGATGATGGGTATTTAGGCTGACGGCGATTGTAATACTGTATGTAAGTAGCAATGTATTTCTTCTAGGTTTGATACTACGTCAAATCTTTTCATTCATTCTAAATCAAATGGTGACTGCCCACGGTCCATCCCTAGTTATCTCTAGACTCTAGAGCAACGTTTTTCAACTGGGGTGCCGCAAAGGGTCAGCAGGTGTCCCGCTGAAGTTTAAGAGAAGATTTTTTTTAAATCGAGAAAAATTTGAGGAATAAAAATAAAACTTTTTAAATCCATGATCAACATTATTTTTTTATAAATAACACAATAATTATTAGAATTTTAGCCATGGAAATTTTGAAAACAATATCTGTTATGTTATTGGTGACATCCTCCTTAAAAAAAACTTATGATGTGCCTTGACAATTTTAGTGACTTTCTTAGTGTGCCGTGAGTTGAAAAAGGTTGAAAATTGCTACTGTAGATAGGAATGCCTAAGAACCAGACGTTAAGTAGCCTTCAATTTTCCAACAACGTAGTTATAGCATCTGTTCTAAATTTTATAATAGATAAAAAATAAAATAAAATGAAAGCATTATTCTTTAACAAAATAATACAATGAGTTCTAAGACTCTCTCATTTCAGTAGAACAGAATGAAGAACAATTTTGAAAAATGAATACAATACTGAACGTATAATCCTTCTCGTACTCCAACCTCTCTTCAAAAATTGTTTTCCTTTTCTAAGCAAGAAACAGACCTAAGTGAATAAAGCCTGTTAGCTCTTAGAAATGAGAGGAAACATGGCCGATGTACGCAATATTATTTTCAATGCATGTGAAAAGACCGGAGAAACTCTGGCTTTTTGATATACAAAGCGATGAGCCTCTTTAAAGAAAATAATCACAGCGCTTCATCAAGCAAAACTAATGTAAATTTGTAGGCCTGTCACTAACCAGATCGGTGCTGTTTCAATCAAACCACGGTGGTATTTAGTAAGAGGCTGGGACCCGCTTCGGTGGCTGCGTGGTTTACGCGCTACTCTCGTGTTAGACTAGACTGCCGAGGGCGGGAAGATCGGGTTTAGATTCTAGTCGGATGCACTGAGGGTGGTTTTCCCCTAAATGGTTTTCCCATCTCCCTAAACGTAAATGCGTGTGCACTTTCTTAAAATTAAACCTTACTAGTCTCTAACACATTAGTGTAATTAGTACATAGGCCTATAACCCGAATGGTTAGTAAGACGTGGTGCTAGAACATTATCTTTGGTCCCAATTTGACTGTTATAATAGCCATATAAAACACATATTTCCATTACCAATGGTGTTTAAGGAGAGAAATATTATTTCTGTAAACGTAAAACTTCGATTTGTTACAGGAATATTAATAAGAAAATTAAAATAAATAGTGTTTCTAATTTATGTTCTAGTAATTTCAGATAAAGAACAATGATGTTTGTTAATAAATAGAAATGTGTATAGTTTGGATATTTTTATGTCTCATTAAAATCGATATTAATAAACTTTATTCACACATAAGAGGCCATGTAATCGATTTTTCAAAAATATTAAATTATATTTATTTTTCGTAGTATGTATAAGACTGTTTCGTTGGTTCCGATTATTCACGGCATAGCGCATACCCAGGTGCGAATGGAGGACGCGACTTTCATATCTGAAGGGTAGTTGCGAATGTATGGAAGGAGCAGTCGTGGGCAGCCGATAGGAGTGGTCCTACAGCTTGTGGTTTGGGCGTATGATGATCTCTCACCAGTAAAATAAAATCCCATCAAGAAACACCCAAAAATTTGCCATGGCTGTTCCTGGGGTAAAGTATTCCGGGTATAAGATAGTCCCCAATCGGATCTCGGGGCATGGACTACTCTGGAGAGGGGGAGGGGGTTATGGGAGAGTTAGGAAAGAGATTAGGATTGGAATGTGGAATTTTAGGAGCTTATATAAGCCAGGGGCGCTACAGACAATGGTTGATGAAGTAAATAGGTTTCAATTAGATATTGTCTCTTTACAAGAGGTTAGATGGTCAGGAGATAATATGGTAGAATCCGTCGAATACTTTTTTTTTATGGAGGAAAAGACACACATAACCTAGTCACAGGCTTTCTTAACCGCGTGTTTTCGCGGTTGACCTGGTATCGATGTTTACGACCACAGCGTTTTCACGCTTGACCTGGTATTGATTTTAACGAGATGTTTATGACCGAGACGATACCATAACTAGGTTTGGTAACGCTTTTCTTGACCAGACTAAACAGTATTGTTACGACCAATGAACTGAGAATTTGTGCACCAATTTCAAAACAGCATCACTTCTTATGTTAGATCCAAGCGAGTATAACTTCGTAGTCATTAGATTTTAAGTCTTTGTAAATTAAAATGGACAGGAATTACTAGCTAAAAATACATGACAATAAGTAAGTACTTAAAAACAGTTTAGTTGTGGATAAAATAAAGTACTATATAATGTAGGCCTGTTAATATTACATACGTACGTCATGTTTTCTTAAGGTTATTTTTGGGAAGATATGTTTAGCTTGACATGTTGTTTAAATATTAAGACCAGTCAAAATAAGCACTAATCAAACTAAGAATAAAATTAAATAGTTCATTTTCCGTCGATTTGCAGTTCATGCAGGATTACATAAATTCACCTACCAGCTGTTAGATATACTCCAACCAAACCACCATTTTTGTTTAAGAAAAACATCTCAAAATCGTTTTCACACTCCACATTGGTCAGAACCACTTGGTCGTAAACCCTCGATACCAAGACGCAAGGCCGTAGCCAGGGAGGGGTTTTGGGGGTTCAAACCCCCCGCGAAATTTTATAAACAAAAGATATATGGCTTTATTTATGGTTCAAACAATATTAAAATTAAGATACAAATACAAATTAGGAGGCTGTGTTACAAAAGCACTTCAGAGAGCTTCTAGAGGTGTTAAATATTTTGAAATTTTCTTAGCCTTCGGAATTTTGGGGATTATTTTACCATAAAAAAAACTTCACAGAGCTTCAAAAAGTGTTTAGTATTTAGAAATTTTCCAAGCCTTTGGCAGTTAGTGAGTTATTTTACCATGAAAAAAACCACTTCAGAGAGCTTCTAGAACTGTTTATCATTTATAATTTGTTTCTAGCTTCCAGCAATTGGAGGATGTGCCCACCAAACCCCCCTGAAATTATTGACTGGCTACGGCCTTGCCAAGACGTGACCAAGTCAATCGCGTAAACTCGACTTATTTCAGCAGTTAAGGACATAACATTCATTAGCAATACACTGTCAAATATAGAGGTAACAGGGGGGTGACATGATACAGTCGTCATCAATTTGCATTCTACTACAGAAAACAAATATGATCTAGTAAAGGATAGCTAGTTTCTATGAGGAGCTATAACACCTATTTAACAAGTTCCCAACCTACCACATGAATTGTGATAGGTGACTTTAATGCAAATATAGGAAAGTAAGTTTTATTGCACAATTGTTTGTAAAATTTAATTTTATTCTGACAAATCAAGTTACTATCACAACATGCAATTCATTTTCTCCAAAAAATTTAAAATTAATATTAATTAGTAATGTACAAAACAGCTCAGAATAACTATAATTGAACATAAATTGAGTATTTTAGCTGTCGATGATTTTACTGGCGAAGCTTCGAAGACAGAATTTGTTTCGAAGCGAATTCGAAGCTTATGTTTGTTTCGAACCTGAAGTATCGAAGTTTCGCACACTCCTAATATTTATCAAAACTGACAGCTTCAGATCATATGACTTGACCTATGAATAAATGAAAGTAGGTCTAGTAAATTATATATATGTCAACTAAGGTGCTTCCTATGAAAATTGTACTGTAACATCCTGCTTGTCCTATCACTTGGACCACAGAACAATAATTTGATCACGTGAACTCATAATATATCATGTTTTCAGGAACAGAATAAATCTAGTCTACAGATACAGATCCTACTCTAGTTCACCAAAAATGGTACACAGAAACAGTTACAGCCTGCCTCGCAGTAATACACTCAGGGAAGTAAAGTTATCTCCAATTTATCTCACCGATGAAGTTTTCAAGAAAAGTGACCCATCAACGATAGTTTGTGAATCCACGGATGAGCGAGTAAATGACACCACTGGTAAGACGAACCTGCTCAATTCACATGCACTGCTAGATCATAGATTACATAGTTGTTATATATATTTATGACCTAAAAATTATGTTCATCTTCTAAGCTTCGCTGTTCACATGCAATAAATTGTACAAGCGTTAAATTTCTTCCAACTAGAGAGTTACTGATGATTCATACTTTCGCTGCTAAATTAATCACAAGATTTCAGCTTCATCGACGCAATCTGTTAAAAAACATTTGAAGAGTTTAATAAGGAACGTTTAAGATTATTTATAAAAAATAAAATTCAATTTTTAGTGAAGTTTGGCTGCACAAATTGTATTAATTTAACGTTAAAGACATAAATGTGTAATATAATAATATGTAATATAATAATGTGTAATATAATAATATATTACACATTTATGTCTTTAAATGTCTTTTATGTCTTTAAATATAATAATATATTACACATTTATGTCTTTAACGTTAAATTAATACAATTTGTGCAGCCAAACTTCACTAAACATTGAATTTTATTTTTTATAAACAATCTGTTAATCCTTGACTTGAAATAAATTAAGGCTTTCTTTTTTTTTCGGCGCGACAGCATCGGCTTTGGATAAGTTATCTAATCAAATCTCAAAACCGACTGAATCAATCGGTGCGCAGCACGTTCGTCATTATTGTTCTCTTTTGATTTGTATCACGACACAACACAATAGTTAGAAAACATCCATAGTGATATTAATATTAAATATCTGTTTATATAATAAAAAATAAAATACATCAGTAATCATCTGTTTCTATTTTTTGTAGCAATAAATCTTGGACCTTATACATTTCTTCTAGCACGTTAATTGCCGTGCCAAAAAAATAGACACAGCAAAATTGAAAAGCAATTATTTTAAAGTGAAAACACCTTTCTGTGCTCTAAATGGTCTAAGACATCACACTCGCATTAGACTAGACCGCCGATGACGGGAAGATTGAGTTTCGAATCCCGGTCGGGTGTACCGAGGGTGTTTTTTTTCCCCCTAAGTGGTTTTACACTGTCATTTTGTTCAAAGGTGGGTTCCCTTCCTCTTTGTTCCACCTTTCTCATCCCGAACACATTGACGTGATTACTACTTATGCGTACAACCCGAACTGGTAGGAAGAAAAGAAACGCTGACAACAAAAATGGAAAAGAAATAAATAATAAACTGATCTCAATTCCACTGATGTCAAATTAAGAATACAGAAAACCACAATTCGATGTTATTTTGGGTTCAAGCGCAATATTGTATCTCACATCTCATTTAATCGGCCCTGGAATGGGCTCTTTAATAAAGTTTCTGGTTGAACGTAGTGCAGTATCCTATTAACCGGGATTTTAGATACAAGATTACGCTGGAAACAGAAAACTTAATAGCCACGGATTGAGATCAGTTTAAGAGTATTTTCATTTTAAAATTAGGGTTCAGGGCAAAAAGAGAGGCAGTAACTTTTATACCTCAAACTTCATAAGGCCCCCCCCCTCCACCCACCACCAAATACTTGTTGCTAAAATAGATATTTTAAATATGACAGATACCTCTTTTAACCAAAATCTAAATGTAAGACGGATTAAGAATCTTATTTGTGAAGAACCAATCGGCCCCTAGTGACGTTCTCCTACATCTTGTTGGTCAGATTTCGTGAAGGTCCGGTTCGTGTTCCTGATCCTTGGATTGTTGGGGATAGCGATCTTGTTCATCGTGAGGGTGAACCTGTCAGTCGCCATAGTCGCCATGGTCAACAACACGGCGTTGAACGAGCTGGAGATCTTAACGATGGAGACAGATTCTGGAAGCGATTACCTCGACTTGGACGTCTGTCAGAGGGTTGAGAATGAATCAGGTCTAGCCGTTGAGGTGAGGAATTACGTTGAATAAAAATACTTGAGGTAAGATGGAGAGGTATGCCAGTTAAGGTCAATAATTTTGCAAGTTTTTACAGCAAAAAATAAATTTTGGTAAATTTTTTTTTTTTCAGTAGAAATAATTCATTCTGTAAGGGGGAGGTAGGCACATTAATTCAAAGGGAGACGTGTACCTTGTATGCCACCTGGTAGCTACATCAATTATTACAAGCCATATTTATTATGTAAACGCATTCAATTAGTGTTTCAAAACAGGCTTACCATTAGCAAACCATGACGTCACATCTACACGATGTTAAAAGTGCGAGTAATTTTAGGAATTTGTATGTTTCTAACTGACCGCCACTGGGGTCTAGTAGCCAGAGTTCCCTGCTACAGATCCAAAGGTCTCGGGTTCGATCCCCAGCGCTTCCAGATCTTCCTGTGAAGCAGTGGATTTGGAACGTGGTCATCTTAAACCTCGTGAGGACAAATGAAGAGTTACTTGAATACATAAGTAGAAGCTACAATCTAGAAAACTGAGATTAACAATAGTAGGGTTCATTATTCTGACCACATCACATCCTCCATTCGCAAATATTGTAAATATCTTCGCCAACATGCGACGACCGCTCGGTTGGTATAGATCGCTTGCAGGTTGACACCATGGAGTGTTTATGATTTAAACTATGCGTGAATGACAATTTGAGAAGTGTAAAGCCATGTATAAAACTAATTTTGGCGATGACGTCACTTCTCGTTGTATTTTTCCCCAGGACGGCGAGTTCACGTGGAGCGAGGAGACGCAAGGATTCATCTTGTCCGGGTATTTCTACGGGTACGCCGCGGGACAACTCCCTGGGGGTATCCTGGCGGAGAGATACGGCGGGAAACTTGTGTTCGGACTTGGGACCTTCATCAGTGCCTTGCTCACCGTCGTCAGCCCATTCGCCGTCTGGGTCTCCGACGAACTCTTCTTCGCTCTGAGGCTTTTGGAAGGGCTGGCAGGGGTAACTATTGTTCTTAACCACAAGGCTTTTGGAGGAATTGGCAGGGGTAGCTATTGTTCTTGATCATAAGGCTTTTGGAGGGTCTTGCAGGGGTAACTATTGTTCTTAACCACGAGGCTTTTGGAGGGATTGGCAGGGGTAGCTATTGTTCTTGATCATAAGGCTTTTGGAGGGTCTTGCAGGGGTAACTATTGTTCTTAGCCACGAGGCTTTTGGAGGGATTGGCAGGGGTAGCTATTGTTCTTAACCACGAGGCTTTTGGAGGGATTGGCAGGGGTAGCTATTGTTCTTAACCATAAGGCTTTTGGAGAGGCAGGCGGTGGTAACTACTAGACTTATGTTTGGCGAATACCACATATTATGTCTTGATCTGGTTGAAGATGAAGCCAAAAATTCCTGACCGCACTTGATTTTAATTCCTTCTGTCGAACGGCGGAATGGCGGAGAGTCCGTTGCCGGTGGTACCGACGTAGTGGGCTTATCTTGGTAACAAATAATGCTACGAATTAGTTGTAATTTCCGTTCCATCCTTGAGGTCCGTGCGGTAACGACCCAGTGGGCGCTTACCTTAACACCCAACAACAGCAAAGTCCTTTTTCACTGGCACTCCCGCGGTTGACAACAAGTTAAGGTAAGCCGTCCACTGGTCCACATCGCACGCATCGGACATCGGCAATGCCGATGGAATTCTATGAGGTAGATTAAAATCCGATGCGTGCGATGCGTACGATGTGTGCAATGCGGACCAGTGGACGCACTACCCGACATTCGTATCATTCGCACAATTTTGTAAAACCACCCTTAGTGCACCCGACTGAGATTCTAACCTCGATCTCCCGGTCATCAGCGGTCTAGTCTACTGCGAGAGTAGCGCATAAGACCTCGTGGCCACCGAAGTGGGTCATTTTAAAATGTCGAATATTTAAACAGTCCCCCTTGAACATGATTATCGTCTGTTTCAGAGTGTGACTTTCCCGGCCATACAATATATGATTTCAAATTGGGCTCCTCCCGATGAGAGAAGCAAGTTTTCCATGGTGTTCTCAGGTAAAATTCATCATTATCATTATCATTATTATTATTATTATTATTATTATTATTATTATTATTATCATCATATTTTATCACCACGTCTATCTTTTCAGTGTATACCTATGATAATTACTCTAATGGTGTGGGGATGAGGAAGGAACACCAACCCCGCGGAGGCTACTGTTGAAGAATTTATCAATATTTACCTAAGCACAACATTTGATTGGCAATATTTTAGCTACCTAAACAACCCCCTTTAAATTTGATGAAATGGAGCACTAGTTTTTATAGCAAAAATAAAATTTTTGTTGACAAAATAGATCAAATATACGATACGATTTATCACACTTGTTCCTCATCTCATTAAAGAAACCAATCTTCATTTATATTTCATATCAATCATTTATTTTAGTTTAGTTTAAGATGTAATGTACTAAATCAAATTTAAGGCCCTTGGACCTGTCGAGTGCAAGTCTAAAACCTATTTTGTGGGATGGTGGGCGGGAGAGTGAAAGGCGTGGCGTGGCTTCACAATTGACCAAAGTATCTTTCCACGCCAACAAGAACAGATGGATCACGGAAACTGTAGATGGCGCTAGCTACCGGACAGGTCTTGCAGAATTAATATAGCACCGCGTCTTACTACCCATACGTGTTATACGCTTAAGTACTAATTACACTAATTGATTAAAAATTGGGAAGGTTGAATTTTATAGGAATTTAACCCGCATTTTCGTGGAGGGAGAGTGGAAAACCATTTAGGAAAAATCACCCCCAGTTCACCCGACCGAGATTCGAACCTCGATCTCCCCGTTCTCGGTGGTCTAGCTTAACACAACTGGCGCGTTAGCAAACTACGCCACCGAGGCGGGTGTTTTGGAGAAAAATCATACATTTATAAATATCAGTTTCCTCGAGAACGAGTGCAATTTTTATGTTAATATTATCAACACCTCTTCTAAGATAATGTATCGATGTTTATTAATTGTTAAATTTTCTTATTTTTTGTTATGAAGCCGGCAGTTTTCTATTGAAAATTGTCAATTTTATCGATATTTGATCACTGTTGAAATTATAGAAGAGGTGTTTATATAAAAAAATATAGCTTAACCAACATGCTTCTATTCTTGAACAAACCGTTTCCTAAAAGAAAATTGCAATACAATAAAAAAAAAATTTAAGATAACTGTTTGTTCTACAGATCTGCATTTCCACGCCAAATGAAAAGGTCCAATCGCCTTAAGTAGATATGTTAAATTTATTTTTCTTCTTGTAGTAATGTAAACAGTTTCATATATTTTGTCATGGTCATAGTGACATTTTTGATAGTTGTCTACCTGTGACGTCACGACAGTTCAAGATAGGATTTCCCATGCTAATAGAATTACTATGTCGACCTCAGTTGTCTTGAGGTAAAGTTCTCGCATCATGATCCGATATTCATGGGTTCAAACCCAGCCGGGGTCGACGGATTTTTCTTGAGCGATAAAAACCAGTAGCACAACTTCCAAGTGAAGCCGTTGGTTCCATGTCAATTGTTGCATGTTAAAAAAGGACAGTAGGTTAAAATACCTTTCCGGCAAAATCGGTAGACCCTTTCACGCGCGCTCATAGAAATTCTTGTGTATGTATATATATATATATAAATCAGTCGGGTCAGAAAGTGCACGTTAAATATTTCAAATAAATAAAATAAAAAAAGATAATTTACGTTTTATTCATCGAGTTTCAAAGATATAACGTTGAAACAAAAACGACCAATTCTTAAATAATTCTAAAAGTAATCTTACAATGTTACAAAATTATTATTTTTATTTTGAATTAGTTTTATTTTTGTAAACGTATTTTTTTATAAATCATCTGCAACTTAGGCTATTTGGTTTAGTCACTAAAATGGCCTGTAGGAGTCTTCCTGCTAAAATATAGTTTAAAAATATCCGTGGAACCATGTATCTATCTAGAATAGGAAACAAGATAAGTTTTTTTTTTTTTTTT
>CABFWB010001120.1:132537-154898 GCA_902151455.1 Timema bartmani | reverse complement strand
GTTTTTTTTTTTTTTTTTTTCATTTTATTCAAGGTATTTTTCGTACACTTTCTGAACCGACTGATTTATCAGAAAACAACTTATAAACTAACATAAATCTAGAACAGACACAAAACCCAGCCGCCGTGCGTTAATTTATCACTGTGAGAGGGGGAAAATTATAAAATAGCTATATAGAATACCACATGTAGAAAATTAAACTAAACGCATCTAATGAAACAATATTGTTTTTAGTTTGTCCAAAATGTTTTTGTCATGAAAATTGGCAACACACATTAGGCCATTTATTAGTCATATATAATACTCACGTTTAAATATATAATTCCAGGCTTTGGAATAATAAGATTAGATAGGTTAAAAGCATTCTATTTCAATTAAACCGATTTTCGTTCGTTTCGTTACCCGACCAGTAGGTAATATTATTTTATACACTTATTCGTATTTAAGATGCCTAATTGTAAGGTTAAATTGTGAATTATTTAAATAAATCTGGATAATGATACGTTGAAGTCAAAACAGTCCCTTTAAAACTAACATTTTTTGATGTCTAGTCTACAACCAGTCGTACACGCTTGTCGGAAGCGCACTCGTAAATCGTACTCGCAAAACGTTCTGTGTTCGTTTTCTGACTAAACAAAGACTGTCTACATTAAGATGTCTGTAAATGTAATTCCAACCAATATGACTCAAAGTCATATTAAGGTTTACAAACACGAGTTAAGTAAACCAAATTAATATATGGAAAAGCTATTAAATTATTACTCTTATTAAATAATTTAAAATGCAATACCTTTACTATATATTTTCACGAACTTTCATCCTTGACCAAATAGCTTCTTATTATTATTATTATTATTATTATTATTATTATTATTATTATTATTATTATTATTATTATTATTATCATCATCACCGCGTCTTACTACCCGTTCGGATTATACACACTTACTCTAATGTGTGATGGTAGGGTGACTGTGAGATGAAATGGAGGACCTACAGTTTAACGTGGAATCCGAACCACGGTGGAGGCCTGGCATTCTACACATTCACAAGTTGTGATTAATACACGTCTTGTCAAAGGTGAAGGAAGGGTTTGGTAATCAGATAAATCTGTGCCGGGACCGAGGATTGAACCCCAGACCCCCAGCACAGAAGTTCGACACCTTACCCCTAGACCGCCAGTTCACCAATAACTAATTGTCTTAGTACAATTACAGTAGTGCACCTACACTTGTTTCTGATTGGCTGTACGTAAGACAAAGCAACTACAAAAATGCAAGAGATGGACAATTTTCATCTCCTCTCGACAAGTGATTGGGCTTGCGTGTGCTACAGTAGACAGACAATACGAGAGTCCGACAATACAAGTGGGTGCTACTGGTTGTAGACTGGGCATGAGTGGCAAGGTTTGACATCATTCATCCGAGACTGAGAGATAGTATATTTTCTCCATTAAGCTTGCAGTGTCCTCAGTTGTTGTCACCGAGTATAGATAAATCACGCAAGCGATCTTAGTTTGTTTACTAACCGAAAGATAGAGCGAAGTACTTATTCATTTTCCTTTGAAATGATGTATTAGTTCGGGCTTATACCACAGATAGCAGTAGTAGCTATAAAATATTTTTTCAACGAACACATTTATTTTCACTACTGTCGTCCTTTTTTACCTACAAAATAGTACAAATAATAGAGAAAATTCTTATCAGTGTGGACCGTAAAAAAACCTTTGAATTTTCTAAAAGTTCCTTCCGACCAGAATTCTACTAATAAAACAAAATTACAAACAACTTCAATAACAATAAAACAACCAAAATATTATAACTTTTCAACGAGTTATCATTCGTAATTTAATAAGCTGCTGATGACTTGAATATCGGAGGTTCAAATTTAGGTCGGGTGTACTGACTATGGTTTAACCTAAATGGCCTTCTACTCTCCCTTCACGTAAATGCGGGTACACTTCTCCTAAATTTAACTTTTCTCATTACTAGCACATTAACGTGATTAAGAAATATGCGTATAACTCGGATTCGGTGCTAAAAAAAAGTCTTATGCCTTAGCTTAGTCAGTAGAATGACTGTCTACTGAGTTAAGAGTTCTGGTTTCAATTACCGTTACGGCCGAAAAATACATCATTGGTAAAAATATGAGTTTCTACTATCACAGTGATAAATTTACGGCCAGAGTCTGGGTGTTGTGTTTGTTCTAGTATTAAGATAGTCCTGTGCTGATGTAACCAGTCTGTTCAGAAAGGGCACGTTAAGTAACTTATATAAAATAATGTAACTGAGATTGAATCGGTGATTTCCAAATTTAAGTCAAACGAGCAGGGGCGGATTTACGACTCTGCCGCCCATAGGCACTAGATAATTTGCCGCCCACTTTTTCTAAATCCCTGTTTTCCCTCTTTAAGCCCCCAAACACCGACACACATATATCATATAGGTTACACAAGTGTTATCTGTGTAATGACAGATAAAAAGTGCTTCCGTTATTTGATTATTTATTATAATGAGGTTTTAAAAGCATTAAGAATCTAAGCAAAGACTTAAAACGTTTAAATAAATACTCTTAAACTATCACAACACACACATTCAAGTATTATTTAATTTAACAATATAAAGTTTGCATTCGTAGACTGCAGAACATGTTACTACAAATTAAATATTAGCATGTACACAATAAGAAAATAGTCGATATTAATATCTTTCTCCTTTATTTCTGCTGAGCGAACTGGTTGATGATGCCAGACAACCATTTTATCCAATAAGTGACCTTGGATTAAAACGATTGTCAGTGAATTAAGGAGATGCCCTGTAATGTTGGCACGCAGATACGGCAAATCACAACAATCACACACATGATGAAGCCATACAATTATTTTAACTGGTAGATTGTTTTCTTTCGTCATTCAAAAATTTCCGCCTCTAAAATCAGCCGCCGTAGTCAAGTGACTACTAGACCTGTGCGTAAATCCTCCCCTGAAAACGACCTAACATCTTAACCACGGTAATTGTCCAAGCTACAGTAGCCCCATGGCTTCTTTGGTGCTAACTGGCAGCTCACAGCTGACTTCTGACCGTCAACCTTTAGGTATATACCTAAATTTTGACTGTCAGAAGTGGCAGGTGCTAAACACGTGATTTTGCAGATCATATGGTTCGACGTAGGGATACATAATTTGGTCTGGTAGCTTTTCAAAGCCGTCAGCTGTCAGTCAGCACCAAAGAAGCCATGGGGCTACTGTACACAACTAACTGTGCATTGGCTTTCCATGCGTCCGCACGCTGTAAGGTCACACATATTTGTCTTTGATGGAATGTACCGTAATTTCTGACTTATGCCGAGTATTCACTGAATGTTTCTTTCTCTCATTTGTGTTGTCCAAGCGAGTACTGATACGTCTACTTTAAATTCCCCCCTCCTCGTCCTGTGTCGCTAGATTTATCAGATTTGGTTTGGATCAGTGCCTTTGAGATCGTCTCTGAACCGAGAGGTTCAGATCTTGGACAGGGCCATCTAAGATCTATTTCCCATCTCCTCCCCAAGATAACTATTGTGTTTTCTCATAAAGTTCGCCTATCTCACCCTGTGTTGTGTTATTATTAAAAGGTACATTATGTGTATCTAGTGAAAGTTTGCTTTTAAGCACGGTAAAATTCCAGTTTTATCAAATAGGTATGCCTATGAATACCATAGATTTAAAAATTTATGTTCCGTAAAATAAAGCTTAAATTCTCCGTCGGTAACCGTTTAGAGTGAAGTACCTAACACGTATTTTATCATAAAATATAGACATTTACTACAAACTAGTAATATTTGAAAAGTAAATAATATATATTGTTACAGAAACACTCCACTAAGGCGCATTAATGCAATAATATACATTGCTACGGAAACAATGAGAAAAGAGCATAATATAAAACTAAATTTATATTGTCAGAGAGCTTAATTTTAGTTATATATATATACATTTGCTTATAGCTCAGAAACTATTAGTTTTATAAAAATATATTCAAATGAAATATTTTTATTTTTAATAGTACTACAACTTTACAATGGTAAGTAATTTCGTACCTCAAATATGATGTGATCCAAATTGTAGAGTACCCTTAAAAAAATTATTATTTTCATTGGCAAATGATAATTGCATAGTGTTAAACAATATCAGGATACAGCATTTATTCAAAATCGTTGATCGGATTCAGAGAAAGTAGATTTTTTCCCTTTTTACTCTCAAGTAAGCTACCCTTAATTTTATGGTTGGATATCTAATTTCAAAAACTCTCAGAGGAACCATATCAAAACCCTAATTACCAAGTTTTAGCCTGCTCTGTAAAATAGTTTAGACTCTAGGCCAAAATACAGACACACAGACAGATAAACGGCATCGTGAAAACCATTATTTCGGTTTCGGTCAATATTTTATCAAAATCTTGAGTTAGGTTTTTTTGACGATCCGAAGAATCAATAAAAAGTAAAAATCGTAAAAATAAATGAAATTTAAAACATAATGTAGCAAAAGAAGTCTGTTGATTGAAGAATACATTTTCTCTGGATGGCTTTAATTTAGTTCAAGATACAGATAACCCGAAAATGCAGTAGTTAGATTCTAATTTTCAAAGTAAGGATCTTTTAGAAAATACAAACATATTTTTTATAAGGCTAATCATAATAGAAATGTATTATTTTATTACTGTTATTCTATTCTATAAGTATTGATAATATCTACCAAAACTGACATCTGCATATCACATGACTTGACGTATGAATACATCTAGTAGCTTTTCTAGCTGTCACATAAGCCCTTACTATGAAAATTGGACTATAAAACGTATAGCACTAACAAAAAAAACAAATATAAACGTAAAGCATAATATATATTTCATGTTAACTTCAACAGGATCTATGGTGACCTGGCAGTCTAGGGGTAATATGTCTGACTTCTGTGCTGGGGATCCGGGGTTCAATCCTCGGTTCTGGCACAGATTTATCTGATTGTCTAACCCTTCCTTCACCTCTGACAAGACGTGTACTAATCAAAACTTGTGAACGTGTGGAATGCCAGGACTCCACCGTGGTTCGGATCCCACGTTTAAATTGTAGGTCCTCCATTTCATCTCACAATCACCCTACCATTACACATTAGCGTAAGTGCGTATAACCCGAACGGGTTGATGAGTTTTATTGAAGTACATACTGGAATGTCATTTGGTCTCCCTTTCTAAAATAAGGTAACACTTATTATTCATAGTGTTATTTAATATTTACGATCCTTAAAAACTAGCAGTGAAAAACAGGACCAATGGCAAAAGGTCTCCCAATTTTTTTAAGTGACAGTAAGAGCGACCTCGGCTAATTTCTTTCTAAAAAGGGAAATCGTTCAAGGGGACACGGTGTGGATTGCAAGAAAACATTCGCGATCACACCAGTTAATGGCCCGTCTACAAACAAACGCACCCGCTTGTCGGACTCGTAACTACGCAATAACGTAATTTTGTCTGTCTACAATAGCTTACGCAAACACAATCGTATGTCGAACCCGCTTGTCGAGAGGAGATGAACATTGTCCACCTTTTGCGTTTATGTAGTTGCGTTGGCTTGCGTTCAGCCAATAAAAAACAAATATGGATGGACTACTAAAATCAAATAATATTAAATTATTTGGTCTATGACAACAGCTCTTGGAAATGTATAGTAAAGAATATAGGATCTCCAATTAAAATCATATATGTTTAACTACTTAAATATTTTTAAAACATATATTTCTTATTTGAAAGCATTAATATGAATTTGACTTTTATAGCCATCTTTGCTGTTTGTTTCTATTGGTTGAAATTACGTCTTGCGACTTTTCATTGTAGACAGTCTATTTTGTATTTAAGAGAAACGTAATTACAAGTGTGTTTGCGATTGCGTAATTTCGAGTCCGACAAGCGGGTATGTTGGTTGTAGACGGGCAATTAACAGATTGGGCGTGTGTTAAACGTTCACGCAATTACTGCAACTCAACTTTCATTATTTAGTAGATGCATTCTTTAGTAACCTGAACCAAAGTGTGGAATAAATTAATCCTAATACTCAATTGGTGATCTGTGATTTATGTATCTTCCATTTAAATCAAACCCAGTATAATCGTTGGTAGTGAAGGTGAAACTATCGGGCGCCCGAACACAATATATCTAAATATTTAGATCTAGCGCCGAGATATAACTGACGCGCGTGGATCCAGGACGATCAGGCCGTATACTGATCCGATCAGGATGCGAACCAAGGATGAAATAAACGTTCTAAATAATTCAAGGAATCTGCGTGTGGCCATGGCTTACAACTGTATGACATGTGTTTGTGTGATTGAGAGAGATAGAGGGCTTATGTGTGAGTGTGTGCGTGTGCGAAAGAACGTGTGTGTGAGGAAGAGAGATTGTGTGTGGGGGGGAGGGCCACGCGTAGGAAAGAGTGAGAAGGAGAGAACTAGACACGTGTCACTTTCTCAATGACCTCGAGTGTATCAAACACACGCACCTCTAAACGTGCTCAACAGACGACACTATGCGTGAGGTCAGACATACAGAGAATGATGTGGCAACCTTGTACTACTGAATCGAGACTTGTGACGTCATCTGATCAGGACTAAAAAGTAAAAAAAAAAAAAAACCTCTTTTGGCGTTTCAATATCTTAGGCATGTTTCATAAAGCAACAAGTCTACAATTTACAAGAGAATTTGCTTTTGTAAATTGTAATAAATGAAAAAATTATGTTTCATAAAGCAACAAGTAAACACTTGTAATTTATTACAAGTGAAATGTTTCGACTAATTTTTTTTTAGAAGAAAATGTATAGTTTGGTTCCATAAAGCTACTTGTGAATCAAGTAGTATTTTCTACAAGTCTCTACAAATACGTAAAAATACTTCACAAGTGCAATTTTAATTAGTTATTTAACATAATTCAATATAATATTTACTTATTTTTATCACCACGTCTTACTACCTGTTCAGCTTTTACACATTTATGATAATTACTTTAATATGGGAGAAATGAGGAAGTAAGCATTTTAGAGGTTCCTAGATGATTTTCCATTCTCCCTCCACGCAAATGCGGGTTCACTTCCTCTATAATCAACCTTCCCAATTCCTTACCCGTTAGATTAATTAGTACTTAAGCGTATAGCCCAAACGGGTAGTAAGACGCGGTGCTAAATATTAATATTTTAGATGCAATCTACCCACATTTCCATGGAAACCATGGAAAATCACTCTCTATGGACCCGAATGGGAGTCGAGTCCCAATCTTCCCCGGCAGTCCAGTCTATTGCGAGAGTGACGCCTTAGAACATTCGACCACCGAAGCGGCGAGTCCAAAATAAAAGTCAGATTTCACCCACATAACTGAATGTTTAGAGAGCGCTGCTCAAATCCACGTTCTCACTGTTGACAGTCTGTTTCTATGTAGACGACTGGTTTTTTTTTATTTTTTATTTAGCACAGCGTCTTACTACCCGTTCGGGTTATACGCTTAAGTACTAATTACACTAATGGATTAGGAATGGGGAAGGTTGAATTTGGAGGAAGTGAACCCGCATTTGCGTGGAGGGAGAGTGGAAAACCATCTAGGAACCTCTAAAATGCTTACTTCNCCCCCCCAGTTCACCCGACCGAGATTCGAACCTCGATGTCCCCGTCCTCGGTGGTCTGGCTCAACACGACTAGCGCGTTAGCCAACTACGCCACCGATGCGGGTTAGACGTCTGTTAAGGTGAGGATCTAGGGGACGATAGAAAAGGCCAGTGTTTTTGCAGTTTTTATAGCAAAACTTTTTTTTTTGTTAAAATAAGTAAAATATTGCTCCAATACCAACGTTTAGTTTAATTTTCTTCACACGTTAATTTCATCAGGATGTTGAATATTTGTCATGACTCATGATCATAGAGGCTTCAGATGAGAAACTTTTTAAATGAAGATAAAAAGTTGTCATTAAATTCCAGGACACCTTTGACAGATATTCAACAACAGTTTATATCAACGTGTGAAGAAAACTAAACTAAACGTTGCTACTGGAGCAATATTTGATTTAATTTGGACAAAGAAATGTTTTGCTATAAAAACTGCAAAATCACTGGCCTTTTCTCGCGTATCTCTCCATCCCACCTTAAAGAATCTTTCGTCAATTTTACTACAGTACATTTGTTTTCAATATTCTAAAAGATATTTCTGATCAGAGCTAGAGAGTAAAATGCCACCACTCCCACCGATCTATTTTAAATATCGTTGTTTTATAGCTGATGCAAGTAAAGCTCTAGCCTATCTACATTAGGAGTGTAGGCACGTGAAAGCTAGGAGAAGGTTCTTTATTGCAAGTATTGGCTGGAGGTCACTAATTACAACCTATTCAGAAATAATAATAATTACTTTTTTCCAGAAGTGACAACTCAACATATGGTCTTGTAGAACAAATGGTTTGGCGAATGGATATACATGAGACTAAATATTACGGTAACTCTGCTAGCTTTCACTTACCTACACTCCTACCGTAGATGGGGTGTATCTGTTTAATCAGCTATAGTTGAGAACAATATTTTAGATTAATATAGGGAAAATTTGTTTAAATGATTACTTATTTTCTGATTTTTTCTACAGTTGAGAAAGGTAAAATTATTATGAACCGTTGGGAAACTAAATGTAACTACTCGATTTTTATAATTTACAACAAGTGGAACAGTTACGGATTTTCGGTGACTGGGGGTGGGCAGCGCGGTGTTTGACTCGCTCCTTCCAAGAAGCTAGGAATAGTTTTTAAATTGCGTTTTACCATCCCAAAATTATTTGTGTTACTCTATTTATGTTATATTGCCCAAGAAAAAAAATATTCATACACCAAATGAGATTATAATTATATTCACTTCTAAAAAAAATCCCATTTTGATCTAAAACTTAATTCAAAAACAATTTGTTTTTATTTATTTTATTTTTTTCAAATGAAAACACCTCCTACCCTTGAAATATCTACACCAGTGTTTGATATTATCTTGTTCACGTCCAGGTAAAATTTTATGGTGATTTTTTTTAATTAAAGCTGCGATGTTTTTTTCACAGGAGGATACCTGGGAATTGTGATCTGCATGCCGCTATCCGGCCTTCTTTGCAGCTGGGGAGTGGCTGGAGGATGGCCGATGGTGTTTTACGTGTTCGGGGCAGTAGGCTGCGCGTGGTACCTCCCTTGGCTGTACTTCGTGCATGAGACCCCCGCTGATCACCCCAGGATATCCAAGGAAGAAAGGAGATACATAGAGCATTGTATCGGTCCTGGAAACAGCGATAGTGTACGTATGTTCCACCACAACCCGTATTTACGTGGAGAGAGATAGAAAGAGAGTGTGGAAAACAATTTAGGATTGACCAACCTCAGTACACCCAGCTGGATTAGAACCCCAATCTTCCCGTCATCGGGAGTTCAGTCTATTGCGAGAATGACGCCTTAGACCATTATACCACCGAAGGGGCTCCCGTCATAACAAATTATTGCTAATCTTGTCTGGTTTTCCAGTGACTGTGAGATCGGATTTCATATCCTGAGTGTGTGTACTTAAGGTGATTATACGTGAATGGTTTCTCAATCTTCCTCTACGGAAAATAAAGTTTCCTCATCCCTACCTCATTAGCTTAGTTAAAATGCGTATAAGCTGGATGGGATGGGTAGTACGACGCGTAGGACTTTAAAAAATATATAAAGTTACAATCTTGAAGAGAAATATCCTCATATTTCTTTTTGGAATAGTAGTTCTGAAGCATTCACGATTATTTTCAAATGTTATGTTGTGACTATGTTGAAAGTGACTTTATTTGTTGAGGAAAACTATTTCAAGGTCTATCATTATATTACCTTAATGTAGGGACGTAGGGGACGCGAGTTATAGCAAAACTTTATTTTGTCAAAATAAATAAAATATTGCTTTAGGAAAAAAACATAGCTTAGTTTTCATCACCAGAAGATATTAACAGTTGTTGATTGATTATTAGCACCGCGTCTTACTACCCGTTCGGGTTATACGCACTTACGCTAATGTGCAATGGTAGGGTGATTATGAGATGAAATGGAGGACCTACAGTTTAACGTGGAATCTGAACCACGGTGGAGGCCTGGCATTCCCCACTTTCACAAGTTGTGATTAATACACTGTCTTGTCAGAGGTGAAGGAAGGGTTTGGCAATCAGATAAATCTGTGCCGGGACCGAGGTTTGAACCCCGGACCCTCAGCTCAGAAGTTTGACACCTTACCCCTAGACCACCAGGTCACCGATTAACAGTTGTTGAATATCTTTAATGAGAACAGTGGCTTAGATGAGAAAAATTTTAAATTAAGATAAAAAGTTTTCGTTAAATTCCAGAACGCCCTTAAATTTATTTTGCTATAAAACCTGCAAAAACACTTACCTTTCCTCGCGTCTCCCCTACATACCCACCTTAATCTTAAAACTGAAAACATTCGCTTTAGACATTCCTGAAAATGAGCTAATCGTAACGTTTCTAACAACTCTTACTTTTTCGTGACCCCCTGGAGAGAACATGTTTAAGTAGCCATGATGAACCAACAATATATCTATTAGGGTGATCCAATTCTTAATTCAGGTTACCAGAGGTAGATAGTAGATATCTCAAAAAATTGTTTTTTAGTTTCATTATATTTTTGAAAATATAATAGAGCAAGTTTCTCTGCTCTTAACTCCGCCGTTTTTTATAGTAGAATACAGAAAACCTCACCAATTTACGAAGACCTGGTTCGAGCTTTATTTTACCTATGCCCTGATTTTTATTGTAAGTCCACTTTCAACCTACGAACATTGATTGAAATTCACTAAAATTTGGCATTCTAGAAATATTTCTTATTTGATTTAATAGTCGTAAATTTTATCTAAAAAGTTATCAGAAGGTTTCAATAATATTTTCTTATGAATTAACTATTCTTTAAATTATTAATAAAACGGACAAAATATAATTGTAATTATTTTTTCTCACAATCTCAGCAACATGAACTTCCAGTTTTCAAATAACAGGATTCCTATGAAAATCAGACTCTCTCTTTGTCTCTCTCGTGTTGAACTGTATTGTCATTGACGTGGATATCATAGTTCGAATCCAGTTCTGGTAAATAGAGGTGGTTTTTCTTTAATTGTTTCTCACTCTTCCTAGATGTAAATGCGGGTACATTTAAACTCAAATTCTAACTTCCGCATCCATGTTCTATTAGATTAATTAACTTGTGTGTATATACCTGAAGGATTCTGAAACGCGGTGTAGAATAAATACAAACAAAAATTTAAAAAACTGTTGCGGTCCACACAAAATATGTTTTCTACCGCTCCTTCCCCTATTTGACTGTTAAAGCGGCCGCCTTGGTTAGTGATAAAGTATAAATCACTGTCAGGTCACACGGCATAAAATACCATGCTCTGGGTCTTTTCTGGAACTACCTCTATATTCTATCCAAACTTATACTCCCTTTAGTCCTTCACCTACAAACACCCTTTGTCACGTCAATAAGAAAGAAACCCGCCCCGGTGGCGTAGTTGGCTAACGCGCTAGTCGTGTTGAGCTCGACTGCCGAGGACGGGGAGATCGAGGTTCGAATCTCGGTCGGATGAACTGGGGGTGGTTTTTCCTAAATGGTTTTCCACTCTCCTTCCACGCAAATGCGGGTTCACTTCCTC
This sequence comes from Timema bartmani, assembly GCA_902151455.1. Taxonomy (NCBI): domain Eukaryota; kingdom Metazoa; phylum Arthropoda; class Insecta; order Phasmatodea; family Timematidae; genus Timema; species Timema bartmani. The sequence goes on along the minus strand of CABFWB010001120.1, from coordinate 143,190 downwards.
TAAATTCAACCTTCCCAATTCCTAATCCATTAGCGTAATTAGTACTTAAGCGTATAACCGAACGGATAGTAAGACGCGGTGCTAAATAATAATAATAAGAAGAAGAAAGAAAGGAAAACTACGAAACCTATTATCTCAGTTTAAATCTATTAAAATTTTCTGTTGCTTGAGCCTATCAAATTATGGCTGTATTTGTTAAAAGAAGGCTAAACCTTTAGTCCTTTTTCATCAAACCTAGTCTCATAGTTCCGCAAATATGCTTAAACAGTCGTTTAAAGGGAAATAATGTTACATTTTATAAATTTTAACAATTATTTTATAGTAATAAAACTGAAAATATTTTGTTTTTAAGGAAAAAGGGCCCTGTTGGAATCTTCCAACTTTATTTTGGTGCGAACCATATTTTGAAATAACGCATAGCTGATTAAATATTGCGTTATATCTGACCGGACGTCTGAGTGAGGCGGCCCCCCCCTTAAGAGAATAATTAACGATCGTTACATGGAACAAAACTCTTTAATGAACGCTAAGTATGAAGAGTAAGTTTTTTTTTTTTTGTTCATTCAAAGAATGAAACAACAATATGATCACGTGTCGGGTGGTGGGTATGAAACTCCTGACGAATAGGAAGGAGTGCATCCTCATTCTATGACGCTATGACACGATCCTGCCATTATTTCAAGGTGAACGTCTGGTTTAGACATTCTCTCTCTCTCCTCACTCTAATACAAAGTCTGGATATTCTACCCTTGAACTTTTCTTTCAGTTGAATACACACACACACATACACACACACACGAAGCGGTTTCAATTATTATGTTGGCACGATTTCATATCTAGAAAGTCAATGTGATTTATCTATTAAAAACAACATAAAAGGACGTGTTTTCGATTATTTTTTTTATGATTGAAAATTAAAGCCTGTTTCTACAGGCAAATTATTTCAAAACCTGTCCACTTAGTCGTGTGGTCAAGTAATTATGTATCAAGCTGAGGAGAGTAGCTATCGGGCAGGGTTAGCCCCAAATTGTTTTGTATCTTATTTTATATAGATTCGTCAAATTACAGACAGTGACCAAATGCATGAGATTGCTCCTAAAAAGTATCTCTTTTTAAAAAAATCATTTTTAGTTGTTAAGTAGGTTGTATAACATAAATAATCTTTCAGGCTGCCAACATGCTAACCTATTTATGAAGGTTTTAGCACTCTTAATTTGATCAATTTATTTGTAGATGAAAGATTGTGTATTTTTCCAAATTGCGTTCATGGTATCCATTTCGATTTTGGTGGCCGCATGGTCTGAGTCATCACTCTCACAATAGACTGTTTGCCGGTGATGGTGTGATCGGGGTTCGATCCCAGTCGGGTGGACTGAGGCTAGTTTTTCATAAATGCTTTTCCATTCTCCCTTCACCCAAATGCGGGTACACTTCCTCTAAATTCAACCTTTCTAATTCCTAACGCATTAGAGTAATTAGTCTATATGCGTACAACTCGAACGGGTGGTAGTAAGACGCGGTGCGAAATAACTACACATATTGACTACACGTATCACACCGCTAAAACAGCGCAGAACACGTGCTTTTCACATGCAGACGCAAACTATCGACTGTCAACTGATCCTGTTAAGCCCAGTCTATCTCATCGTCCAGCGAATAACAGCGCAGAACACGTGCTTTTCACAGGCAGACGCAAGCTATTGACTCGCAACTGATCTTGTTAAGCCCAGTCTATCTCATCGTCCAGCGAATAACTCGTCAATGTATGACACATGTTCTCTTTATACTGTTGCCATGGAAACGCGACTAGGGTGTTCTGAGTTGAAAATCTTCGACCTCATCTAGTGAAGGCTTGACATATCGTATTGCGCCAGCTGTTTCGTAGGAACCATTGCCAACGATATTTAACGACGTTGTCTATTTGGAGATTTCGAGGCTATTTTGCGAACCGAGTAGCATCTTAACTCGACGCATCTAAGCAGTCTAAGCACTATCACACTTAGACGCCAATATACAAAATTGAAAGAGAGGGAAGAAAATGAAAAGTTCACCCTGGGAGGGCTCTCGTCTATGTGCTGATAACCATTTCCCTCTTCCTCTGACGAGTTTACACATTCACTTTAATATTTATGCTTTGAAAACATTGACATGCTTTTTAATTTCACCTTTTTACTGGTTTCCTATTCTAGATAGACATATGCTACCACGGACTTTTTTAATCTACATTCTGGCAGGAAAACTCCTACAGACCACTTTCGTGACTAAACCAAATAGCTTCAGTTGTAGATGATTTATAAAAAATACGTATATAAAAAAAACTACTTCAAGATAAATATAATAATTTTGTGACACTGTAAGATTATTTTTTAAATTATTTAAGAATTTATGGTTTTGTTTCAACGTCTTTAAAATTTACTTAATGAAACGTAAATTCATCAACACGGGAAATACTATCATGACCGGCTGTGAGGTTATAGGTAACCAACGTCCTTAATTATCTTATTTATTTTTTAAATAAATTTAAATCATTCAAATAATTTTTTACAGGTGTTTTATTGTTTTATAAAAAAATTTAACATGTTTTAATGAAGAACTATAAACGTTAGAACAAAGAATCTTTTCAATTTAAATATACAAATAAACAGTCTTTAATGAATGCTATTTCGGTATTTGTGTGCACTCAATTTGTACTTCACAGTGGAGAAAACACAATAACAATAATAATAAATAACATGCTTGGTTTCCATTGTGCTCATCATTCAAGGATGTAGCAAAGTTGAGTGTTTAATGTAAAGTAGCTTTACAAGTGTTGTCCTAGACTGCGTAATGTTTGTAAGTCGTGTGTTGATATAGCCCAAATTAAACATTCTGGTATCAACACATTATTATTTAAAATAAAAATTGTTGCTAGCCAAATGATTTCATTAGTTTTCAAAACAACTTAATTAAATCTATCGCTTTTTTTAACACCGCGTCTTACTACCCGTTTATGTAATATTACTACGCTATTGGTTTCAGGGACGAGGAAGGTTATATTTATAGGAAGTGTACCCGCATTTGCGTGGAGGAGACAGAGTGGAAAACCATTTTGGAAAACAACTCTCAGTTCACCCGACCGAGATTCGAACCTCGATCTCCTCGTCACCGGCAGTCCAATCTATTGCGAGAGTCACACCCTAAACCATGCGGCCACCTAGGTGGATGTCTATCATACTTGATTTATATTTAAGATTCAAACAAAACATTAAATAAATGTGTATAATTTGTAATAGGGTTAAAATTGGATGCCTTTGACGGGTACGTTAGGGCTTAGATCCAGATCGAGTGTAATGAGGCCGTTTCCTAATTTTCTCCCTCGCAAATTGTGGGAGACTTTCTCACCCTTTTTATCTTTGCCTCACTAATAGGGCCCGTATTTTTATGCCACGTCATATTTTGTTTTTTATACTTCACAAATCATGATCCTGTAAACATACATTCTGTTCACGACCTCCTGGTTGAGGAAATGTATTTTTATAAGACTTTTTTTGTAATTATGTTTCGCACAGGATGTTTTAGGTAAAAGTGTCGGAATTTCAATCAGTTTCTTGTTATATAGCTTGCAAGCACTTTCTTCGAGCTCCTAGAATATTTAATATTTATTATTGGTTTATTATTATTATTATTACAAATTGAAATATAAGAAACTTAACCAACAAAATTTTGGCTTCGTCCATACATTGACAATAAAACAAACTGCAGACTTTTCGTCACGGCAAAGGAAGAGCAATAAAATGATGTAAAATGTAGTTTATTGTACAGAATGTCGAAAGAAAATTACCTTGAATAAGACATTAAATGTTCAATGATAAATTGTTCATTCGTAATGTTTGGGTTTATAAATGAGGTAACCCAGCGACTAGCATTCTGAGTGCCCATAGACTAATCACGGACGCGTCGTAAACATGTTTGCAAACCGTAGCTTCATGCGCGGACCGCCGTTAAAATAAATTATCGGTGACTCGCAAGCTACTGGTTGGTAATTTAGGTTTTACTCGCGTCACTTTTGAGTCTTATTTTAGTAGCTCCCGTAGGGGAATGGCAGTATTTAAGGCAGAGTCTGTGATCGACTTGTGTGTTCATCGACTCTGAGCTATCGTTGATACTACAGCCACCGGGGAATCGGGGTATACTTTTGTCTGCCCTTCGTACACGATTACAAAGTACAGGGCTGGCGAGTTTTGTAATAAATTTAGTAGATTGTTGATGTGTTGTAGAGCAAACTCCCGATCCCATGGAAGAAACTGTTGCTGTGTCCGGGGTTATGGGCCTGCGCCATCATGCATCTTGGTGTAGGCTGGGTGTTCTACATCCTGGTCACCTGTCTACCCACCTATATGATGAACGTGCTCAACTATGACATTAAGGACGTGAGTAAACACTTGTTTACATCTCAGAAATGGCGTACACCAGTGGTTTTCAAAATGTGGTACGTATACCCCCAGGGGTACGAGAGTAGCTCTCGACGGAAAATTGGCAAAATGACAAGATAAATAAACGTGGCGGTGAGACAAAGTTGACAAGGAATTTTTGAGGTGATTGGGGGAAATTTTCTTCTTTTATTAACAAACATGTTTCACTTGACCTGTCATTTGGGGAAATTTTATCGTGGGAGTACATTAGACTTTTAGTTATGACCTAAAAAAAAGTTTGAGAACCACTGGCGTACATTCTTATTTGACACGAGAATCTGAAGATGAAAGTGCACGTCGAGTGTGGGCATGCGCAGAAACTCGTTCGAAAGTGCGGATAGAGAATGAGAAACGGGCTAGAAAAATGTGCATGTGTAAAGCTTGATTCACACTTTCATCGAAAATATAGAACAGAGTTCGCTTGATTGGCGCAGCAACTCACACGCTGTACGTTGACCCATGGTGCTTTGCAACGCAAACTTAAACAGCTGATTAACAACATATTCTATTCTCTAGTGGAGACACAAATATTTTAGATCATTCTCTCAATGGATGTTTTCAAATTATAATGAAGTGTCAATGCAAAATCCCACCATTGTTACACCAAAATGTTTAAGACTGTTTTCTCTTTGAGAGAGATAAACATGTGTGCTATGAATAATTACAATAAAATGATCATTTGTGTAGGATAATACGTTTGGTAAGGTTTGTTCATCAGTCAGCGCCTAAGCCACTACTAGATCACGGAAAATGACGCACTCGCTGTTTTCTTTCTTCGGAGTGACGTTGAACAAATATTTCAGAAACTGCGAATCCTGTCCACATTTTTTCTTCTTTGCTTTTTTTAAATATAATTGTTAAAGAATCAGTGATCGTATTGAAACTAAATAAGCTTCATAGCCGCAACCCCTTTCCCAAATGATTACATCCACCGCCCACACGGTTTGGGAACAACTGCCGTTAACCCAAATTATAAAAACAATGTGTACAAACTTACTAATGGCGCAGTGTAATTGGGAAAATAAATATTTTTTTATAGCTGACTATCAGTAGGCTACTCGTACCAATGGTTACGCGGTCGAAGGCGTCAAACTAGATACACACTGTATTGACAGTACTGGGAAGGTCATGGTAGTTCAGAGCTAAAAACCCGGTCTGGTGTATTTAGGTGTTATTTTTTCCCAAAATGAACGCCCTCTCTCTCAGTATGCAAATTCGGGTACATTTCCTATTAAATCCTACCATACTCATTCCTACCCATTGGTGCAGGAACCAGGGAGTAGGCCTTGATGGGTTCATTGATGGCTACATGCCAATTTTACCTTTTACATTTCAAGATAAAATTATTAACAATAGCTTCAAGGTGAGGTGTTTTGTAATTTATGTCTTGTGTTTTTGTAAAAAAAATTGTAGGCGTATTTTGTAAACCGTGTAGTTGTATTTCAACTACTAGAAAACGTCTCTAACTCTCGTGAAAACTTCCCTTAATTGTTTATATTAGTAGCCTCTATTTTAAATATAACGTCAACAAAATCATACTTGCAACCCTAACCCCCTACCCTCAGCTCAAAAACATCGTTGTGCATTTGTCTTTACCCCTTAAAGTGGGATGTAATGGAATGCGGGAAAAGAGCAGTGTTTTTGCAGTTTTTATAACACTTTTTTTTCCAAAATATTTCTCAAGTAGATAGATAGATTTTATTTTTCTTAACATGGTGATATCAACAGTTATTGAGTATCTGTCATGAGCATAGCGGTATTAGATGAGAATCTTTTTAAATTAGGAAAAGTTTTAGTTAAATTCTAGGACACCTCTATCGATATTCAACAACCGTTTATATCACCATGTGAAGAAAATTAAACTCAATGTTTCTATTTGAAAAAAAAATATTGATCTACCTTGTCCAAAAAAAAAAAGTGTTTATTAAACTTCAAAGCCTCCCCTTCCACACGACTTTAAATTAATCAGTTAACAGCCCGTGTGATGGACGATTTATTTTTAAAATAAGAATACAAACATGTTCAACAGAGTCCACGTGTCTCTATCAGATTGAAATAGTGCCGGCGCCATTGACCTGTGTTGCAGAATGCGGCTCTGTCCACCATCCCTTACGTCGCCGCAGGTATCTTCGGCCTAATCTGTAGCCCTGCCCTCGACTTCTTCACAACAAGAGGCTACATCAGCAGGATGAACGGCTTCAGGATTCTACTTGCCATTGGTGAGTAGGGGACGGCCAGACTGGGCGATGCGAGCGACTAAAATATAAAATAGAACACATTGGTTGTAATGAGAGGTGGCCAGACTGGAGCGAGCGAGCGCACGCGCTTGAGCCGGTAAGGGACAGTCTAGTTTACAGGCGCTAGGCAATATTATATGTTGGTTCATTGAGTGCTAAAAAAACTTCTCGTTTAGACACTTTTATTAATCTCGATAGGTTTAGCACACTTGCTACGAACGGCCTAATTTAATTGGTAAGATCATATAACCATATATATACATATATATAAATAAAACTGATATGTTAAAATACTTCAATATTATCAAAGTAGGCCTTTACAAATAAGTATCAGCAGTAGCGTGGAGAGAGGATGAGAAAACCACAACAATAACACTTGTCAAAAACTACCGTCAGTTCACTGAGCCAAGATTCGGAGCCTCCTCGTCTGGCCGAACCCTAATTTGGTGACATGTTGGTCTGTTCCTGTCGAGATGTTGCGATATTATCTCGCCATGTTCTTACTATAACTCGTAGTTTCATTCTGTATGGTTGCTGTCCTCGAGTTTAAACAACTCTAATTTCGTGTTGAGTCATCTAATTTAATATAATCGTGCTTTATAAGCGAAATTCTTAACATTTGGGGGCATACATAATATTGTGAGCTGTGATATACTTCACATTCTTAAAGTGTGGTGCTAGTGAGCGTGAGTTTAGGGCAGTATTTTTGCAGTTTTTATAGCATAAACATTTTTTGGCAAAAAAAAAATTCTTCTATAGAAACATGAAGTTTAGTTTTCTGCACAAGGTGACCTCAACAGTTGTTGAATATCTGTCAAGGGTGTCCTGGAATTTAATGACAACTTTTTCTCTTGATTTAAAAAGTTTGTCACCAAATGCCACCATGCTGATGACAGATAGTCAACAACTCTTGAGATTAGCATGTGCAGAAAACTAAACTCTATGTTTCTATAGAAGAAATATTTTATTTATTTTGGCCAAAAAAATGTTTATCCTATAAAAACTGCAAAATTAATGCACTAAACTTGCGCTCACTACCACCCCACCTTAAGCCTCGTATATACATACTCCGTAATTGTAAGGTCCCGTCTATATCAGTAAGGTCCATAGTCCGTAAGAATAGATCAACCCCATTGGGACCGATTGCTCTGTCCGGGACCGTTAAGTTTGTAGTCCGTAAGAATAGATCAACCCCATTGGGACCGATTGCTCTGTCCGGGACCGTTAAGTTTGTAGTCCTTAAGAATAGATCAACCCCACAGTGACCGATTGCTCTGTCCGGGACCGTTAAGTTTGTAGTCCGTAAGAATAGATCAACCCCACAGTGACCGATTGCTCTGTCCGAGACCGTTAAGTTTGTAGTCCGTAAGAATAGATCAACCCCACAGTGACCGATTGCTCTGTCCGGGACCGTTAAGTTTGTAGTCCGTAAGAATAGATCACCCCCACAGTGACCGATTGCTCTGTCCGGGACCGTTAGTTTGTAATCCGTCGCCTTCCGTATAAGTTAGATCATCTTTAACTTTCTTAAGGACCGTCGTAACAGATGGATATTATGTGAAACTAAATAATAGACATTGGTGCAGAAACATTCTACCAAATAACATACATTAAATACAGTAAACGGTTACAAAAACATTGAAAAAAAAGAAAAAGAAATACCGTCCACCAAAGAGAATCAAAATCAATTTACCAGACTTAAACTAAAAATATATATTTGCCAGTATCTCAGAAACTATTGTATTTATAAAAATATATTTCAAATAAGAGTTTTTTACTTTAATAGTAGTCTACTTCTTTTCAATGGTAAGTTATTTTTTATCTCAAATAGTTGAGGAGCTATGATCAAATTTAAAAAATTCCGCTTAAAGTAATTTTCATGGGAAATTGAGTGTTTCCATTTTGTTTGTAATGCTAAACAGTGCCGGGATAAGAAAAGTAATCAAAATTGCTAGAGATGATTTTGAATAAATAGAGGTTTTTCTCTTTTCACCCTTAAAAAAACTACACTTAATCTTAGGGTCCAATAGATAATTCAATAAACCTCTCTGGGGAATTTTATGAAAAGTCCAGATACCAAGTTTTAGCCCGATCTGTAAAAAGATTTCGGCTCTTGTCTCTGTAAGACAGTTAGATAACATCGCAAAAATTACTTTTTCAGATTCAAGGGGTTAAAAAAAAGTCGACATTTATCCCATCACAATACTTTCTACCTGAGGGTTGCGAGAAAGTAAGAAAGTAAATGACATATTACAAATTCCACTTTGTTAAATATATTTGAGATCCTGAATTAAGTAAGTTTGTTTTTCAACTGATTGTAAAGTATCAAAGTTTGTTGACGAACTAAATAATAAGCACATACACGATGTCTGATAAAGATCATTACTCGCGCAGAACAATATGATTCACGAGTTGAACATGTGCGGTCGTTGTGGGCGTTCTTTGGAACTTGAGCTTGAACTTGACGTGTTTTTGGTTTATTTTATATACTTGCTTAGCTATCCTTCCAGACTAACAACATGTTTACACCAATGGGGCAGATACGAGGAAAGTAGAGTTTAGATCAGTGGCTCCTAATTTGCATCCCCCCCTTGGTATAACATCAAATTTACAAGTCTTGGTTTCAATCCTCGGTCCAAGCACAAATTTATCTGATTACCAAACCCTTCCTTCACCTCTGACAAGACGTGTATTAATCACAGCTTGTGAATGCGTGGAATGCCAGGCCTCCACCGTGGTTCGGATTCCACGTTAAACTGTAGGACCTCCATTTCATCTCACAATCACCCTACCATTACACATTAGCGTAAGTGCGTGTAACCCGAACGGGTAGTAAGACGTGGTGCTAATAATAATAATAATAATAATAATAATAATAATAATAATAATAATAATAATAATAATAATAATAATAATAATAGTAAAACACAAGCCTTTCCCCTCTATTTTTTTTGGGATAGTTAACCTTTTAAAAAATAAACACGCTTTAGTGGTCAAATGATCTAAGTCGTCATTCTCGTGTTAAACTGGTCTGCTGATGACTGAGAGATCGGTATTCAAATCCCAGTCAGGTCTACTGAAAAGCTTCTCACTCTCCTTACACGCAAATGTAGGTATATTACTTATAAAATGCTTCCTTCCTCCATCCACACCCTATTAGAGTTATTATATAATATGCTTATAACCTGAACACGCGACGATAATTTTTTTTTCCTTCTTGTTAGTTTTTTATTTCATACTAAATCCAATATGACACAATATTTTATGTTTGACAGAGCACACCGCGGATCGTTTTCCCCCTATATCAAGTAGACAAAGGTGTTTAGTTTTTATGTGAGTCACGAGTTGGAAACTTGTTGGTGTATCACGTGGCCGCAATGTTATCTGAGGAGGAAGGTAGATAGAGAGGAGAATTGAGGGCGAATCCGAGGCTTGCGGGCTTGAAAATAAACACGTGCGTGCCCGCTAGCGTATTTCTTTTGCGCTGCGCCTGTTTGTGAATCGGAAGACAGGAATAAAGCTTCGTTTATATTGTAACATAATATGTTTGCCAACACGATCCCAACAAGTTGGGTTACAATATAAACGCACTCCCAACTTGTTGGGGATGTTAACCAAACATGTTTGTGTTGGGAGAGCCGGTCAGAGCCAACAAGTTGTGTTGGGTTGTGTTGGATCATTTGTTGGAGATAATAAACGACCAACACAACATGTTGGCCGAGTTGGGAGGTTCTGCGCATGCTCTATCGAGTTGAATCAGTCTATAACCTTGGCGAAGCACGTATTTTTTGACTATATATGACTCCCATAGTCGTTTCCAGTTGCTATAAAGCGCAGTGTTTGTAGCAAGTTTTTCTCCCGGAGTCACGACATTTTTCCTCTCCATTTCCCATGTATACATTCAATTCTACGTTTAGCAAAAAATTTCGAACCCCCTACGGTTTCTTTAAAAAAAAAAAAATCTT
>CABFWB010001120.1:120548-132185 GCA_902151455.1 Timema bartmani | reverse complement strand
TGCTAATAATAATAATAATAATTATTATTATTATTATTATTATTATTATTATTAGTATTATTATTATTATTATTATTATTATTATTATTATTATTATTATTATTATTATAATTTCCCATATGTCTTGTCTCCCAACATGTTGGGACCAACTTGTTACATAATAAATGAGGCTTTAGAACCTAGTTTTTTTCCACCATAACGTACTTAGTTTTTTTATCCTTTTTACAAGCGAGTAATTTTGTAGTTTCTAAACTCACACTCCAAATCAATTTAACCGAGCTATAGTTAATAACGGTCACTGGATTTATGAAATTGTGACATATTTCTAAAATGGTGGATGTCACGTAAATAACATCTAATTATAAATAATAATTGAGTGTCTGGGCGATACCAATTTGTAGTTAAGTTTGCAGAGAGATTGGCAAGTAACTATGTATCGTTGCCCAGGAGACACCCAAATGTACTAATCGCACATTCTTTCCGTGGAGGCTCTTGCCATGTCCCGATGAGATGAGGGTATGAAGATATTACATATTAAAATTTAGAGTTAATGAAGATCTAACCCTAAATTAAGCCTAGTTAACCCAACTCTGGTAACCATGGAACCTATTTCCCATTAGAGAGAATTCCCCCGTTACCAGCCGAGACCTATGGATCAGCAGCCTGAAGCTCGGGGCCGGTTAAATTTAATGATAATTTTCAATCACGGCTTATCACTAAGATTAATGTGCAATGTTTATTCCCATTTCATCTTATGATAGCTTTAATAATTACTAGATTATTTCATATAAACCCTCTTATCTAGTTAAGAGCTTATGCCGCTTAATTATTGTGTTTACTTTAGTTACGTTGTAAACATGGTACATAAACTATTACTTACATCATATTTACTGATAATATAAATACAAAACAATAAACATGATTGTAATATTTAATAACATTCTCACCTGTGTCCACGAGGCCTAAGGAGAAAGGCGTTGTAACAACATGACCGTACTCAGGACTTTCATCTAGGGGAAGGGGGTTCTAACTGGTCATATCCTCAAACAAAAGGTTTTTTGAATTATTAAATCATTTTTGAGGTAACCTAATTTAAAGTGTTAGTTAAAAACATAATCGGGTTTGTTGGTGCTATTAGATCTTTAAGCTCCAATGACTTCTATCTTAGACATTGAGGAGGAATACTAAAATACATTTTGAATAATAATTTTGAGAGGTTTTTGAGCGCCCTAAGCACCCCTACATTGGTACGGCCCTGAGTAACAAGAAAGTTGAGGTCAGAATGTTTACAAGATGGAAGATAGAGATTTACATGTGATTTATCCATGTGGTTCTATCTCAAACCTTACCTTGCTAATGCGGGTGTATTTCCCTTGAATTACCTCCCTACTACTATCATACAGCTTAAGCCGTTAGATAACCCTTGTGCAAAAGCTTATGAAATAATACAATTTAGTGGCCGCATGGTCTAAGACGCTACTATGGCAATTGACTAAACGACCGATGACGGGGAGATTGAGGTTCGAATCTCGGTCGGGTGTACTGAGGGTGGTTTTTCCTAAATGGTTCCCCATACTCCTTTCACGCAAATGCGACTATATTACCTCTAAAGTTCTTCCTTTCCATCTAACTGATTAGCGTAATTATTACATATACGTATGACCTGAACAGGTAGTAAGACGTTGTGGTTAAAAACTAAAAAAAGTAAAATGTTATCAATGTTGATCGAAAAAAAAAATTTCTAAGTGGCCCTTCCGATGGGACTGTAAGGCCTATCTATGTCTGCCAATCTTGATTTTTTCAAGGATGTTATTCTTGGTTATTAACGACCTAATCTAGGCCTATAGCATAGTAGTTTTTTTTTTTTGCCTGTCAAATGCTGTTTTAATGTCGATCTTACTGTAGGAAATATTTTGCATAATCAAACAAAATGTAATGGGAGATCAGGAAGTTTCAGATTTCTCTAAACAATTTTTTTACCATTCAATTTTTTCTTGGTATGTTTTTTAGTTGTTCGGCTATCATTGTATTGTACAGCTTTGTTATTAGAAATCTCAACGTAAACTAAGTAAATGTATGGGCTTTTTTTTTTTTTAAATACAACCTTTTAATAAATAATAAATTTGAGTTAGTCATTAGAGTATCATTTTTATTATTGCGGTGTATGAAATGGGAATTATTAGCGTTAGAACCGCATCGGTGAGCACACGAACCTAACGTCAAGCTCATTTAGTCTTGTTTGTCAAGTACAAGGATGTCAGGGTTCGAATTCAGGCTGGATATAGTAAGGTATTTTTTTTGCTAATGAATGTTTTCTCACACTCCCTTTACGCACATATAAGTGCATTTCCTTTAAATTCTAGCTTCCTCATCCACTATAGGCCTATCATTAGTTTAGTCAAACACCGCTAGCCTGGAATGGAAGTAAGGTGCAGTGAAGAAATTAGCACCTGGGTTCATGCCTATGGTTAACTCCGGATACTCAGTTTTCTCTTTCACTTTTTCGTACAACGTAATACCTCAAATTTGTTTCAAGTAGGATTCAAACCAAAACCTTTCAGAAGTAGCTATTCTTCCCTATTTTTTTTGTTAAGAAATAATTTTGTACTCCCTCTTGATAAATAAACTTTTACTTTAAAATACACGGTTTTGGGGATCTTCTCTGATATTTCCGTTGCTATAGAAAAAATTCTAGAGTATTTATTGAACTTTACTGAGGTTTTAGTAATAAATAATTGACCACTATTTTATTTCTTATAGCAATTAAAATATTATAGATGGTTCCCTGCAATGTAACCTCTTCGTAAATCTAAATAGATTGAAGGTGGGAAATATAACAAACAAACAAAATAATCTGAGTGAGGTGCATAAGTTGAACAGAGTAAAACTGATCTGAGGACAAATGATTGTTTTTCAGAGATTCGCAACTCACCTGGTTGCTGAAATTAAGAAAATACCACTTGCTTCCTCATTATATTACAGTAGAAGAGATTTTTTTTTATACCTTAGAATGTTCATAGATAGGAAAAGACAGGGATACCAAAATTATAGTAGAAGATAAATGTGATGTTGCAATTTAATTTTAAGCATTAGTTAGTGTTACAGCAAATAATAATATTTTAGATATTTCATCCAAGAAAAGGTATAATTAAATATATAAAAAAAAATATGTTAAAGAAAGTAATTACGCTTAAGTTAATATTTAAGTTCTACTTTGTATTATAATTTAAGTTCCTGATGGTAACTATATAAACTATGCATCAAAAGTTTGCTTAATAAATTTGAAGCTATCCGCACACACATATTTGGAGACAATAAATATTATGAATACACTAAACCAAAATTAAGTCCGAAATATTTAGTTGCCCGGGGGCCGACAACAATAATTAAATAGTCAAATCCTATTAATTTGAGAGCACAAACTCAAGATGCACTCCTAACCTTTTGAATAAACCAAGCTATTGTATATGACTGTCCACGATACCTTCAAAATAAAATATATGTCCCTCGACAAGTCTCAAACATAACGAGAACTATTTAAAGTTTTCCTAACTTTCGATAACTTACTTTGATAAAAGAATATTAATTTTAAGAGCCTAAGCGGCAAGTAATAAGTAAGTGCATGTAAAACTTGGCATAATGGCCTAGATAAAATAAAATGACTTACAGAATAATATAATTAGCAAACATTAAGTTTTAACTTGATTCATACAAAACAAATCTTGTATACTATTAAAGTTCTAACTGAAGTATATCTCCATATTAGAGTATTTGCTAACTCATTTTCCTTCAAAGGCTATAAATCATGATAGTGAAAGTCTAGAAGTACATTTCCTTTTTAGAGTCTTTGCAAAACTACTCTTAAACAAGAAACATGAGAGTTCTGAGAGTATATTTCAACTTAAGAATCTTTGGCATAATATTCTCCTTAAATAATTATAATCAAATAACAAAGTGAAAGTTTAATAGTCTATTCCCATATTAAAGTCTTTGGAAAAATATTATTATTAAATATAATCAAACAACAAAGTGACAGTTTAATAGTCTATTTCCATATCAACGTCTTTGTAAAAGTATTATTATTATTATTATTATTAAATATAATCAAACAACAAAGTGAGGGTTTAGTAGTCTATTTCCATAAGTGTCTTTGGAAAATTATTATCCTATCCTATCAAGTCTTCCAACGAAGCATCTTAACAAAAAAGTGTTTTTAAAATATTGAATAATATGTCTAAAAAGAATTTTGAAAAATAAATGTAAGTTTAATTATTAATTCTAAGCCGAAACGGTGTTTTGCTTACATTCTCTCAACGTCTTGTAGCTCGATGCTACCCACCTAGTTCAAACCGAACAAGTCCCAAGAGTGTTATTCGCCTTTCGGTTGCTGCCCGACTCAATCTCTAGTTGACAGAAGCATCAACCTAGTTCATTGAGAGAATGGGCTGATTTTGCTTTGTGAGTTACAGGCAGCAGTCGCTAGCCCTTATCATCATGGTATGAGGGTGAAACAATGAATGGGTGAAACCTTTGAATGATGTTGTAATAAAATACAATAATATAAATTAGTATCCTGTGAGTGTAATAGTTGTTATTACGAGTGATATCGCTGTGTCTTAGGTGTTTGGAAGGATTTTTTTTATTGGGATAAGGTAGATTGGTATAGTAGGAGTGATCGCTTGTGGGTGATGGCGTAACGTGATTGATGAGTTTCTTGGAATGTGTAGGATTTTTTTTTTCTCTAAGGATGGGAGTATGGTTTGGCAGGATTTTATTTTCTTAGGATTTGGAACTGACGGGCCCGCCCTTTCTCCCAATATCCACAGCTGCAGCAAGCTCGTGACTTGACGTGAAGGACAGACCTTCTTACCTAGGTGTTCCGGTGGGGACAAAGGTTGTTGATGTTGTGATATGACTTGTGTATGATGGGAGTTTGGAGTCTGGTGGGATTTAAGGAATTTGGAAGGATGGGATTAAGAAGGCAGCCCGCGTTCACCTTGCTTTCTGGCATAGTTACTGTGTTTTTTTTATTATGATTATAAGTTTGTAATGTCATTTAACTATATTTTTTTTCTTTAGCAAGGAATTTTCCTTTCTAGGTTTTTGTTTTATATATATTTTTAGTAAATTGTTGGTTTTTTAATGTGTTTTTTGTTGTCACTATGCCAGTCTGGTCCTTTTGTGTTTCCTGTGATCGTCTGGGTCGTAGCGTCCTAGTGATCTTATGATTGTGTTTGTGTTAGAGTCACTTTGTTCGTAGAAACTCTCGTTTCTATCTTTGTATATTTCTTGTAGTTGCCTGCTCATTGTCATGGTGTGTAAGTCGACTGTTCTGATGTAACAGTTTGTCCCGGTGATCGTTCTAAGGATTTTCAGGCAATTCACATCAAGTCCTGCAAGTGTTCTTGGTTCAACTTGCTGAGAATCCTGTTTCGTAGATAAATGAAGACCCGGACATAGTAAACACGTACAACGCGATAGCTCGAACATTTTCATGTAATAAAATAGCTGAACTAGGTCAAAACCGCTGCCTTTTTTTCACCTGTCGAACCAAGTCTAATCCCATTTTATCCTCTATCCGATTCTTCCCCTTCTTCCTACGGGCTGGGCCAGGAGTGCCAACCACTGAACCAAACCCTGCTGGTATATTAAGCTGTGGGTAAATTTTTATATTTTATTTATTTCAGGTACGTATTTAACGTGCACTTTCTGAACCGACTGATTATATCCGCACACAAGAATTCCTATGAACAAAAGTGGAAAAGTCTACCAATTTTTCCGGGAAAGTATTTCATATACCTTCCAAGGTTATTTCACATGCCTCAATCGACATAAGACCAACGGCTTTACTTCCCTTCCAAAGGAAGTTGTGCTACGGATTTTTATCGCTCAAGAAAACTCCGTCGAGCCCGGCTGGGTTTGAACCCACGAACATCGGGTTCTGAGGCGAAAATTCTACCCCAAAACCATCGAGGGCGATACCAATTTTTATAGGGAGGGCCTTTTAGAAATTACAAACATATTATTTTGTGGTCACCATTAATAATATTTTACAATAATATTAGTGTAATTTTATAGGTATTAATAATACCTATCAAAAATGAGAGCCGTAGTTCATATGACTTAACGTATAAATACATGAAAAATATTTTAGTAACTTTTATAAAACTCAAAAAGAGTTTCTTCCTACCTAAATCGTACTGTAGTTAAAACAATATACTAAAACTTTCTATGGCCTATACATTGAAGATTTGAACGTTGATTAGCTATTATCTGTCTATAACAAAGCGTTTCAAGAATTTTCTTTTCCTATTACCCAACCGATTACGTCCATTCTTTTGTTGTCAATACACGTGCTTCTGGGAAGTAATTATGTCATTGATACCTGTTATCTTTACACTGTTTAGGTACACTAACAACGAGCTAAAAGAAAATGGCGTCTCCGGTTGATTGGCGTTTGTGTAATTTCAGTCACACGGAAACATATTCAAGGATGTTTCAAACCGTGGATTTTTTTTGTTGTAACAGTCTTGAATAGATAAGTTCACTAAATATAATTATTTGTTAATTTTTTTAAAAGGTTTGACGTATAAAAAATTGCTTTTTTGAGTGAATGTTGAAATTTCATTACGTACTAAACAATTTGCATATGTTTAGTTCAACTAATGTTGTTATTGTTATCACTTAGTCTAAAATTCAATTATTATATGTTTGACAACTAGATAAGTTTTTAACGCCACGTCTTAGTACCCGTTCGGGCTAAATGCCTTGAAGATTACCCGCATTTGCACGAAGAGATAGTGGGAAACCGTTTAGGGAAAAAAAAACCTTAGTACACTCAACCGGGGTCGAACCACGATCTCCCCATCATTGGTAGTCTAGTCTATTGCAGGAGTGATACCATAGGCGATGCGGCCACAGAAGCGGGTAGCTAAAAAAGTTATTATATTTAATTTCACGTATCCATACGCAATGTCATAAAAGGCGTGAAAAATATAATGTTTCAATGGGGGATTCGCTAGAAAATAATCGTATTAAGACTTTAACCATTAAAAGTTTTATACGTAGGACATTAAATAGCCCTATAATATGATATAATGTCATCTATGTTGATTGCAATTTTTTTTTACAAACAATTTTTTTTCCCTTCAAAATACCCTTACTATAGGAACTAGGCTGTATCCTCCCTTTACCCTCAAAGGTAGTAATAAAGCTTACCTTGCTTGGTTCCACTATGGTGTAGTTTATAAAATAGGGGCATAATGTAATCACCCAATGTAAGACTGCCATCTTTCAGGATAAATGAAGTGTACACTTTATGAATCAACACCAAGACCTCCAGCTATCTACTAATTATTGTTTAACGGGGAGCTTTAAATTTCACCTACAATACAGTTTGTTTTCTACTATTATAAACAGGGCCCCGATTTTGATTACCTAAAAATGATCAAAAAATTAATTATAAAATGATTTAATAGTTCTAAAAAATGGCTTCAAATTTTTTTAAATAACATGAAAGATATGAACAAAAACTTTTAATAAAATGCACACGACTAAATCAAATACGCACTTTAGAAATGTAAAATGCGATAAAAAGTCTTTGACAACTAAAGAAATGCATTCTGCTAACTATAAGATTGATTTACAAATATCTGCTTAAGAAATAATAGCTACCCCCTCCCAACACAATCCTCTCCAGCATAGTTGCAGTGTCTCACCAGGAATGTGTGTTTCACAACCTTAAGCCCGTATCACACGACACACGACTTGAAATCCAGTGTGCTAGCGCTAGCTAGCACGTCATCATCTAGCGTCGTGTGAATCAGAAAATGTATACTGGTTCTGTCACTTGGTACTGGCTACCATACTAGTTTTGAGGATAGAACAGGCGCTATTTTCGTACTAGTTCTGACACTAGTCTGTGTAATTCGACCAATCAAAGCGCGCTGAGACTTTGTGAGTTTGTGTGGAGAAATAATAGAAATGGCGCCGACATGGTCATCGGATGTTATTTTGTTGTTGGCAGAAAATTATTCTAAATATCCTTGTTTATATAATACCAAATTTCCACAATATGACAATATATTAAATATATATTTAATTAAAAACATGTTATCTAAAAATGACAAACTGTGTTCCAGACCCAAATTTAATCTAAATAAACTTGATAGCATGCCAACTTGGGTGGTTGCTTTTTTAGAATATAAAGTGTGCGTAGGCCCAAAAAAAGAACATGTGTGTGTTAAGGATACTGTACTTGGACACCCATAGTCTTAGGTGCCTCTGACCACATCGTAAATAAATGAATACAAATTTGGGGAGATACTAAACGTTAGAGTCACCCTGAATCTATCCTACCTAACCTCCGAATGTATCATTTTCAGTATCCCGCGATCATTATTTCGTCTTTCCAGCCAGTTCCGTGTCCATATTCTTTTCCTACGCTCCCTCTCATAATTTTCAATATCATTATTAATAATTAATTCAGCTGCTTCACCCAAAATTAATAGTTGATGTTCCATAAATATTTGCACTAGAACCTAGTACCAAACTAGCAGCGTGTGAATACTCTAGTCCCGTTTCTATTGTACTAGCTAGTATACAGATATCTAGACGCTAGCTAGCACACTTGATTTCTAGTACAACCAAGTGTCGTGTGATAGTAGCTTTACAAGTTAAGAGGATACAAAGTTCATTGTTTACATTATCTTCTTATTCCGACAAATGTGTGATGAAAAATGTATGTTTGAACATTTGTGCATTTATAAAACTAATATCAGTAGCATATAAAAATATACTTCTTCAACATAAATGCCTTAAAATTACACAAAAATTACGCAAATCAAGAAAATATTACCTTAAATTCCAATTTGACAAAAGATGACCAAAAAAAAAGACCTATAAAATATTATATATTTTCACAACAAGGAGATCATAAACAAAATGTATTTTACTTATGAGCATTGTTTGTGACAGCCCAATAAAATATATATCTCATCAAAGTCATGGCCCTCATTATGAGCATCGAACAAGGAACCATTAATTCAGTAGACTGGTGCTTCTTCAATCAATTTCTATAAAACTTTATTTTCTGAATATAAAGTAGGCCTATATTTTTTTTTAACTATTGATTAAGGTGAATTATTTAAAATGGTTAATGAGAAGGGGAAGGGGTATAAAGTTTAATGACAGGGTGCGGGGGTAAGGCGGGTTCCTTCCCTGGAAAAATACTAAGCTCTGTGTGACTCTAGACGCTATTGGAAGGGGATTAAGTATTTCTGTATAGCACCTTTTGTGTGTCTTTCTTTGCCATAACATTACAGAACATTACAGGAAAGTCGGTTTAGAAATTACAAACTTATGTTATTGCGGTACAACATTGGAAAACATTTAACTGTATTCCTGGTAATCGGAATTTGATACTGTCTATCAAAAGTGACATATGTAGATCAAATTATTTGAAGCATGAATAGCCTGTATCAGAAATGTTTTAGCGTATATTAAAAAGATGTAAAAATTTAATTCCTTTCTTAAAAATTAAAATTAGGCACAATATTTGTATTAAATGATAAACTATGTTTTGAATATATGATAAATATTTGGTAGGGGGGCGGAGGACAGTTCCAGCACCCTCAACACTGTAGTCCCTGATTAACTCTATCCCCTGAGGAGTTTGCTGAGTGAATTGAGTAGCTCAGCAGCGTCACTACCTGTCCCAAGCCCGGATAAAAGGAGAGTTCCTGGCCGAGGTTAGCTTCCTTCCCGGGATAAAAAAATATTAGATAGCTCAAAGAATCAAGGGCTTGATTAGAAACCGGACCTGGAAGATCAAGGTGAAGATGGAATGACAACCTTTAGAGCCCTTGGAATGGAATAGGCCAAAGGCCTATAAAAGAAAGAAGACCTTCAAAAGAAATCATTCCTTTTTCAGCCCATATATATATATATTTCAGCGACCCTAAGTCCAAACATTAGCTCCCCCACTTTCAAAAGAAATAAAATTCCCTTTTCAGCTCATAAAATCTATTTGGTTTCAGCGACCCTAAGTCCAAACATTAGCTCCCCCACTTTCAAAAGAAATAAAATCCATTTTTCAGCCCATAGATATTTTTTTCAGTGACCCTAAGTCCCAAACACTAGCTCCATTACTTCCAAAAGAAATAAAACGTCTCTTTGCAGCTCATAGACATTTATTTGTTCACTCTTGGCAGCTAAATCTAACCTTCAGCTTCAGAAATAATTATCTTCTGAAGAGAGAAGATTAATTTTTACAATATAAAGAAACTATGTATCTATATTAATTGGCGTTTAATCAAGACGTGAAGCTCACCATCTAAAATATATAGACTTTCATTTCTCAACTTATCGAAAGGCCGTTCGTGTTTTTTCAGCGTCCTTCGGTCCAGCTATCACCCTGATCATCATCCCCTTGGTCGGTTGCCGCCACACCCTGATCATCTTCCTGCTGACCCTCAACGGCCTGTGTCTGGGCGCTCAATACACCGGAATCTTCACGAACCTGCTGGACCTCGCCCCAAACTTCTCTGGCACGATGCTCGGGTTCTCCAACACCTTCTGCAACGGGGCCGGCATTTTGGCACCTGTCGCTGTCGGCTTCTTCACCAACAATAACGTGAGTAGCGCGTTACGGTGGTCACGTGGTCTTTAGGCCACAAGCTTGATATACCACGGCAATTTTCAACCTTTTTTTCAATAAAAGACACACTGAATAAGGCGCTTAAACTATCCAGATACACCACCAGTTTTTAAGGAGATATTTATCATTAAAAATGAGCACAAAGATTGTATTCAAAATTTAAATAGCTAAAAATATATAATACTTGTGCTCTTTTTAAAAGAAATTTGTTTTTTTTAGCACCGCGTCTTACTACCCTTTCGGTTTTATACGCTTATGTACTAACTACGCTAAGAGTTTTAGTGATTAGGAAGGTTATATTAAATTTTAAAATAAATTTTAGAGGGGGTATGCTCGCATTTGCATAAAGGGATAGAGAAAAACCTTTTTGGGAAAAACCACTCTCAGTACACCCGACCGAGAATCGAACATTTATCTCCCCGTTCATCGGCAATCTAGTCTACTGCGAGAGTAGCACGTTTGATCACGTGGCAGCCGAAGAGGGTTTAAAGAAATGTTGATCAGGAATTTGAAGATTTTTTTTTCTCGCTTCTTTTTACTCTTACCCCAAATTCCTGCGGCACACCTGTTGAACATTCTGTGCACACCAGTTGATAAACGATGCTATAGATTCTGGATTGCAGGTGACTAGGGGTGGTATGCAAGAACGTTAGTGAATGCTTAGTGGACCGATAGTATGGTCCAGAGCACACTATCGCTCCATCTTTTAACCTACGGTGACGCAAGCAAACCCACGCTAGTGTCCACTTGCCTTGCCATCCAGTTAGTCAAGTTCTTGCATACGTCCCTAGGAGTTCAACTTTCGAATATCAGCCAGCCGTATATGAAGGTGGTTTCACGAATGTGGTTTACCAATGTCACGTTTCCATCCCAACCTCCACAATAGTGCAGGGGAGATTCTTCTACAACCCTTTCATCCCTACTCTTTTATATAAAGCCGTCAATAATATTGGTTCTAAACGTAATAGTAAAAAAAAAAA
>CABFWB010001120.1:95255-116688 GCA_902151455.1 Timema bartmani | reverse complement strand
TTTCAAACTTAAAATATTTATTTTTCAATATCCCAAAATATTAGCGCGAATGCCGAAAATCGCGACTAAATGGCGATTATCGCGGACATCGTTTAAAATCGCTAATATCACGCTAAAACGCCGATTTCGCGAATTATCGCGACAATTCTGAGCATATATTTGCAATCAGGGTAACCTGAAATGTGAACATCTGAAAGAAAAAATGCCATATCTAACATTCGCGAATTATCGCGATCTCCACAAACGCAGGGTTCTGTGTATAAGGCATCACTCTCGTATTAGTCTGGCCTTCCAAAGACGGCGATATTGGGTTTAGAATCACAGTCGGGTCTACTGAGGTAGTTTTTCCAAAATGGTTTCTCACTATCCTCCCAAGCAAATTATCAAAAATTTATTTCTTCTTCACCCATGCCCCATTAGATTAATTAGGCTACCATATATGAGTAAGTATGAGCCTGTAGGTTACATGGATGAATTGAGCACTATAAAGTATTCAGTAGATTCTATTAGATTAGATAGAAACTACCGTTGAATTTTCATAGAAAATAGCCTTTTACTAAATAAAAACATTTTTTTAGATCACATTTATATCTTAATATACTAGTAGTGTTATTCTACAGGTATTGATAATATCAATCAAAAGTGACAGCTGCAGATAACATGACCTGACGTATGAATACGTGAAAGCAGATAGTTGCATTTTTTTAATGTTAATTTTAACCCTTCTTATGGAAATTCGACTGTATCAGACTTGTAGTCATTAATCTTTATTATATGGGAGTTTGTCACTACATAGTTGGTAAAAAAAAAACTTTTTTGTTAAGAAATTTAATGGGTTTTTTAATTATCATATCAATGGACAGTTATTATTTTATATATATACAGTTATTATTTTATAGCCAATTACTTTTTTTTAAGGCAGATATTATGACATTTTGTTGTTGTTTTTGTACGCTCCAGCAAACTCGAAATCAGTGGAATATCGTGTTCTACATCTCCGCCGCCATCAGCATGCTGTCCTACTTGGTCTATCTAGTGCTGTGCCAATCAACGGAGCAGTCTTGGAACAACCCATGTGCTCAGAATGGTGAGTTTGTGTTGTGTACTTTCTAATACCTTGAGTCAGACCTTAAGATGGGGTGCTAGTGAGCGCGAGTTTAGTGTATTGATTTTGCAGTTTTTATAGCATAAAATTTTTTTGGCTAAAATAAATCAAATATTTCTTCTATAGAAACATAGAGTTTAGTTTTCTGCACGTGCTAATCTCAACAGTTTTTGAATGTCTGTCATGAGCATAGCGGCATTTGGTGACAAACTTTTTAAATAAAGAGAAAAAGTTGTCACTAAATTCCAGGACACCTTTGACAGATATTCAAGAACTGTTGAGATCAGGATGTGCAGAAAACTAACTTCTATGTTTCTATAGAAGAAATATTTGATTTATTTTGGCCGAAAAATGTTTATGCTATAAAAACTGCAAAATCAATACACTAAACTCGCGCTCACTAGCACCCCACCTTAATCGCGTAGATTCATGTTAGAATCCTCTTAACGTTCACGTAACGTAATGTTCACTTAACGTTGATGTAAAGTCAATAAATCAGTATTCACTTAACGTAATAACGTGAGCACATTATTAACAAACAGATGAAGTACTAAATAACCATGTTGACGTTTCTCGCAATATGATTGAGTGACAGAAAACACGATGTACACTCGGAGTGATGTGAAAGTTCACCTCCGGACAATACTTGTTAAGTGAACGCCACGTCAAAGTGTATTGAGGGTGGTTTTTCCTCAATGGGTTTCTATCCACCCCACTCGAAAATACAGGTACATTTCCTCAAAATTCAACCCTCCTCATCCCTAAGACATCAGCGTAGTTAGTGTATAATGTGCAAAGTCAATTAACCATAAGAGCGGTGGTAATTGACAGATAGTAAAAGCTACCAGATCTACTCTAAATGTATCCATTTGCCAAACCATATGATCTGCAAGACCATTTGTTGAGTTGTTATCACTTTTGGTAGTCAAAACACTCACAACAAACAGTTTGTTTTAAATTGTGTTTTTTTTTCTCTTTTAACAGTGTTTGCATCTTCTGCTAGTTGTCAGTTACCACCAATCCAATGGCGAATGGACTATAGTGAGACTAGGTGCTAAAAAAAGATATGAATTTAGGCACATCGTGATTGCTTTCATTAAATAAAACGTGAATATAATATTTACGTTATGTCATCCTCACGTCACGTTAAAAGCCGATTATCAGGGAAATTATATACACGATTACACTCAAACCAGAAATCGCATTTAAGTATCCATTTCTTGAAAACAGCTAAATCGGCATCAGTTTGCAAGTGTTTTTCATTTTATAGTAATTATTTTTAAAGCTTTTATTTTGAAAATATGGTAAAACTGTTTCTCTGGTCTCAATTACAATTTTTTTTCTAAAGAATACAGAAAACCACCCCACAATGAAACATCTAGTTTGAGCTGAATTACCTACTTAAATTAGGCGTTATTCTGGTGATGGGACGATCTCTTTAAGTATTTTGTATTCTACTTTAAAAACAGTGAAATTGAGGCCTATTAAACAGTTTAGTTATATATATTTATTTTTTTAAATACAAGATTGAAAAAATATTTTAAAATAATTTATTTCCAAACTGAGCCCGGTTTCGCTTATGTCAAGTGAATAATGCAGAAAACCCCACTTTGATACGTTTTGTGGTTCTAATTTCTAATCAGCTGTGATACAGTATCTTAACGCAGCGTAAGGATGACGTAAAGTAAAGGTTTTCTCAGGTTTTATTTAATTAAGGCCATCACAAACAACTTAACTTAACGTTGACGTGACATTCACTTATAAAATGCCGGGACCACGCTCAACTTAACGTTCCCTTAAGGTTAACTTAACGCAACTTAACGTGTTTGTAAATGGAAGCGATCTCGATGCAGTTAACTTAACGTTGACTTGCAGTTAACTTATTTTAATAGATGTCCTGGGAGGTCTTTCACGTTAAGTGAACGTTACATGAAGGGTATCACGTGATCTAGCCAGCCAATCATTATGTGAGTGACGTCAACAAGGCTATTTATTAATTCATTTGTTGGTTTTATGACCAAGGTTTACCCTTTAGCTTCAGTTCTAGTGATTGGACATTGAAACAAAATAATTAAACTAAAATAGAAAAGCTAGATTTATCGAAAAATGTAATAATAAATATTTATTATATCGATATAAAACAGTAAACATTCAAAGATCATCACTTTACAGATAGTACAAATCACAGATCAAAATACAAAGGAAAATGCAGATGTTTGGCTCGAGTTGTTAGGTTAAGTTACGTGAGTCGTGATCAAACATCTGTTTTCTTAAGTTGAGTGAACCTTAAGTGAAAGCTACGTTAAGTTAAAGTTAAGTTTATCGTGATCCCGGTATTAGAGTTGCCCAAAGAACAATTTTCACGTTATGTAACGGAGTGCAACACGTGTTCTTTCCCAGCCAATCATGTTGCGATAAACGTCAACACAGCTATTTAGTACTTCGTTTGTTTGTTAATGTTGTTCTCGAATTATTGCGTTACGTAAATAATGACCACACATTATGCGATTAACTATACGTCAAAGTTAAGCAAAGGCTACGTTACGTGAATGATAAGTTAATCGTGATCTTGGAATTAAATCCACCACCGTGGCTGAGTGGTTGACATAAAGCTCTAGACTCACATTGGACTTGGTCAACGTTAGTGCGGAGTTCAGGTTTCGAGTCCCGTTCGGATGATTTAGGAGTGGTTTTACACGTGAGACATATCTCTGTGGTTGTCATATCCTCTCTCCATGCTAATGCACTTCTTCAAAACTACCCATCTTATCCCTATGCCTTAGATTAAGTCATTAGTTTAGTCGTTTAGTTTAGTCTAGTCGTTTCGTTTAGCCAAGTAGGAGAAATAAATCGCGTGAATAGATTGGGTTTATTTCGTACACCTCAACTTAATACCCATCCGCGATATCCTCATATTGGCGGAATGGGATAGGCCCGGGATGACCCGGATTTAAGGGGGCAACAAGTGCTAACTCCACAAGCCCTCCACAAATCCGGGGGCTTTCACATATTTATTTATGAATACTATGTCTATGAATAAAATATACTTTTTTCATAGTTTTTACGGTATTGTCTGCCCTTTTAACAAAAAATAAAGCAATATATGATATATATATTGCTTTAAATAAATTTACTTTATTGTGGTGACAAAAGTTTCTTAGTAAAAAAATAATACTTTTTTAATGTTGGGGTCAACTTTATACAGCCTCGGGGCCTTTACAGCTCTAAATACAAGCCTGCAATAGGTATGAGGAAGGTAGAATGTAGAGGAAGTTCACCCACACTGGTATGTAGAGAGAATAATAAAACCACAGTGATAAATCTAAAATGTCTAGTCTGAGTTCGGATTCCGGCCGGATGTAACCTACTGATTATTTTAATAAACTGTTTCCCACCATCCTTCCATGCGAGTGCGGGTTTATAATATATGTGTTTTAAACTCCTACCTCAATTATATTTGGTTCATAGGTGTAAATATCTTAATAGGCCGGACAGGATATAAGACGTCGTGCACAAAATATAAATAAAACACATAACTATTATTTAATTTATTTTGAGGTATTCAATGTGCCCTTTCAGGATCGACTGATTATATCAACACACGACATATCTTTTATCTAGGACAAACACAACATCCATCCCCAGCTATTAATTTATCACTGTGAAAGGGGGAAACCCAAATTACACCAATTATAAATTAATTGTTCGGCCATGTCGGGAATTGATTTCGGGACCCTTAGTTCAGTAGGCAGACCCGCTACCGACTATACTATGGTGTCGAACTAAACCAATTTTTCTTTTTTTCCACAGAATTTGTGACGGTCTCATCAGCGTCGACGTTGGCGAGAACCGAGGAAGATGTCGAAGGAAATCGAAATCAAGGTTTCGAGAAAGAAGAGTGCAAATGAAGACTCTTCTATTGTTTGACTTAAGACCAAACATTATTTGCAGAGCGAGCAAACAAGCAAACGCGTAAAATCATGAATTCACGAGTCGGGAAGAATAGTTGGTCGTTACAGCTGAGCCTCTGCTTCAAAGATGAGATCATCGTGTGATTACGTTGTCTGTAAACACACTATGACTTTTATTTTTAAAAATATATATAATAATACCAAATGTAATAATAAATTGGGACTTAGTAGAAACAACATCAATATCGAGAAACTACCAAAGCAAACTATGAATACATTTTTTTAAATAATGTTTCAAAATGTTTCCTGGGTTAAATAAAAGAATAACTAAACTCTAAAGTGACAATTCCTACCATATTGAGAAGAGATTTTACCTCACATTGAAGTCAAAATCTTGTGTTTATAAAATCACAATTTTTTTTAAAAATAATTATGATTACCAACACGTCACATTTAGTTAGAGCTCTACTCAGAAGATGAAATCATTTTTCAAATTATAATAAAAAAAATTATGTCTGATCTTAGAAAGCTAAGATTTTCTAAAGAAATCAATAAAAATAAAAATAAACGTTTGTGTTTTTGTTGAAGTGTTTTATTGCAACAAAAAAACCCAATGAACTAGCTAATACATTCTCTGAATATAGTAAATTATGTATGTAAATAGCTGGAAGGAAGAATATTTATTAATTGAAGACCAAGAACACTATTAAGTATAGAAGTATTGGGTTATTAAATTCAATTAATAAATTATTAAGTTAATTTGAAACACTGATTATTATTTATGGGGTCCAACCATCCCCCGTTTCTGGGGAACTGTCCGGGGGTCATAGATGAAAGTTATTAGACCTAATGCCTAGATATAAAAACATAAAATAATTTTTTTTATCGGATTTTATTAACTTCTCAGGTTATCCACATATGTACTAACTACGTTAATGTTTTAGGGATGAGGAAGGTTGAAATTAGGGGAGGTGTGCCCGAATTTGCGTGGAGGGAGGGGGGAAAACTATTTAGGAAAAGCTTTCCTCAGTACGCCCGACCGGTGTTCGAGCCCCGATCTCCCTGTCATCAGCAATCTACATTACTGCTGGAGTGACATCTTATACTATGCGGACACTGATGCGGGTAAATATTTTCCCTATCTTTTATTACCGCGTCTTACTACTCGTTCGGTTTATACGATTATGTACTAGTTACGTTAGTAATTTTAGCGATTAGTAAGGTTATATTTGAGAGTAATTGTACCTACATTTGCGGAGAGGGAGAGATGAAAAAACCCTCAGTACCTCCCATAGAGATTAGAACCTTGATCTGCCCATCATCAGCAGTCTAATCTATTACGAGAGTGAAGCTTTAGACCATGCGGCCACCGAAGCGGGTTATATAATTATTCATTTTAACGAATACATACATCCATGCATTAGACAAGTAACATTATACCTGAGTTTCTAGAAACCTCGTGGAAAGTAGCAAGTATTTACATCAAAACCAAAAACAAAATTTGTTGTTTATTTCTGCAATTTGAAATATTTAAATTTGAGCTGGTGGGCCGCACAAAACGTACTCGGGGGGACCGCAAGCGGGTGACGGGTTGGACCAGCCTGGTTTAAATAATGTAATTACCAGCTATCTACTGATTTAATTGTAACTCGTACAATGGTCACGTGGTTACATCTGGCTCACAATATAATAAGTTTCCTGAGACAGGGATACCGAGTTACGAATCTCAGCTGGGATTTCCCTATCTTATATCCATGCTAATGCTGGTGCACTTATTCTAAATGCCATACTATATTGATTAAACAATTAAATAGCCAAACATGTGAACTAAAGAATAGATACTTAGTTTATTGCCAAGAGATGGCACCGCTATTGAAGAACTGTACCTAACACTAATATGTACTAATTATATATTCATGGTACTACGTGGGTTTCTGTTTAGTTAGACTACCCATAGCTTACTCCAACACAGTGTTTCCCTAACTATGGTGCGCAAGCCTACTATGGTACGTGGGGAATTTCAAGGGATACGCGATATACCACTGAGTTTTATTTATCATAAAATATGTTACGATAATAGCAAGTATGATAAACAAATGAACGCAGATTTTGACAATATGCAAATGGAGTTTTTATAAGTCTTTCTTTTTCTCTAAAACGATTGTTTATGGTTTAAAATAGAGCGGGTCTATATTTACTTTTTTTTTATGAAGAGTCATGGATCCAAAAGGAATATGCGACTAGTGACAATTCAGGAAACAATGCACTTTAACTAAGCTAAGGATAAAGAATAAAAAAATGAGAGTTTTATTCACATGATCCAGTATTGGCCTAGAGAAGGATGAAAACCTAAAAAGAGCAGGAAAAAAAATCATATCCATTTCGCTCAGTCAAATCAATTCCAGGCCTTAATTTCACAATCTAATCCGGTTCTGGTTTCGAATCCTATAAGGGTGTACCAGGGAGGTTTTTTCCCACTGTAAATGTTTACCTAATCTTCCTCCAAAAAATGCGAGTACATTATCTTCGAAATCTTCTTCTTATAGCTACTCCTTAGTTTAATAAAATGCAGATTGCATACTATAACTGATGGTGAGATGCGGTGATAAATATAATAAAATAACACGCTTCGTTTAAGGGGGCCACCTTGGTA
Organism: Timema bartmani; assembly: GCA_902151455.1. Classification (NCBI taxonomy): domain Eukaryota; kingdom Metazoa; phylum Arthropoda; class Insecta; order Phasmatodea; family Timematidae; genus Timema; species Timema bartmani. Next base: position 109,019 of record CABFWB010001120.1, on the reverse strand, counting down.
AGCTAGAAATTGCCGCGTAGACGTTCAGCTTTAATGTAATATCTAAGTTATGCGTTATTTCAAAATATGGCTCACGTCAAAATAAAGTCGAAAGATTCCAACAAAGCTTTGTCTCCTTAAAAAATCATATCTCTTTAATTTTATTAACATATTTTTTTTAAATGTAAAGTTAACTCATTTTTAACGACTTTTTAAGCATGTTTATTGAGCTATGAGCCTAGACATGATGAAAAACGGCTCTAGGTTTAGCCTTCATCTAACAAATAGTCATACAGTAAAACCTTGGATTGCGAGTAACTTGGTCTGCGAGTGTTTTGTAAGACGAGCAAAAATTTTCAATAAATTTTAAATTGATAAACGAGCGATATCTTGCAATACGAGTAGTACTATGGCTACGCTTTGTCTGCCGAGCTGTGTCATTGGATAGGTTCTTTGTTGAAGTCGCACAAAAAGAAAAATATTTGAGCTAGCCAACATATAACAATCATTCCGTTAGTGACAGTGAAAGTCGTCCTAAACTATAACCTACCTCCTTCTCTTCACTCTCTCGTCTACCTCACACCAGCCACGATTAAATTTAATAAATAAATTTGATTACACTACAATTACATTTAAATAACGAAAATAAAAAAGGTATTAATCATTTTTAGATTAAATATTTTTGGGTTGTGGGATGAATCATCTGAGTTTCCATTATTTCTCATGGGAGAAATTCACTTTGATATACAAGTGCTTTGTATTACGAACGCGTTTACGAAACGAATTATGCACGCAATCCAAGGTTTTACTGTATTTTGATTGGTTCACAACAGAGAACTTTTGAAATATTTGAGAGCTAGCAGCGGGCTTTCCTCTTTAGCGCTAGATAAAAAGTTTTGAAAATGTATTTCCCCTATTTCTTACTGACATCACAAAGGATGATAAGACAGAATAAAGAAGTAGTTCCAGAAAACGACACAGACCATTGTATTTTAAGCCGTGTGGCCTGACAGCGATTTATATTTTCTCGCTGACCAAGGCGGCCTCCTTAAGTAAGCCGGTCAGAGAGTTCAACTAACATTAATTCCTCAAATTGTCTGACGACAGGGCAGATGCTTTTTAATTCTAAACAGACGGCCAAACGGAATTTTTTTTAATGTTAACAAAAGTCAAAATGATATAGCAAGCAACATACAATCTGGCCCACTAAATAAAACTCATAGAAGTCAACAAGCGTGGATTATGTAAAAACACTAGTTAACCTAAAACAGCTTGCATTGCGTATAGCCGAATGGGTAGTAAGTCACGGTAACTAAAACAAAAAACAATACATTTACCAGCACTGAGGGTCACACGGTCAAAGACGTAAATTATCGGTGATGGGCAGGTCTGGGTTCGAATCCCGTCTGGGTTTGGGCTACTAAGTTGTGGTTCTTACTACATGGTTTTTCACTTATCCTCCACACAAATGCTGCTATTTTTCCTCTAAATTCTACCTTCCTCATCTTTGGCTGTGTTTTTTTTACCCACAGCGTCTAACTAGCTGTACAGCTCACACGCATATGTACTATTTACGCTATTGAGTTAGGGATGAAGAAGGTTGAATTTAGAGGAAGTGTACCCACACTTGCTTGGAGGGAGAGCGAAAAATTATGTAGGAAAAATACCCTTAGTAAATCCGACAGGAATAATACCCCTGATCTCTCAGTCTTCGGCGGTCGAGTATATTGCAAGAATCACGCCTTAAACCATGCAGTCAACGAAGCAGGTCTTATTAGTATAAAATTTGAATAGTCCGGGCAGATAGAAAGACATGGTACCTATGCACACAAAAAAAAACTTCAATTGTGTATTGTTTGTATTCCTAAATGTTTAAATGTATTAAACTAAATATGACCTTTGAATAGTAAGATTTATTAGAGTTGAGCATTCTTGATATATTAATCTTGATATGAGTTTTGCCTGATTTTGATATAATTTTAAAGCACATTATACTAGCAGAATTGCAGGGGCACACACACAGGGGGGGTTCCACCGGGTCCAGACACACCCCTGGCGAACATGAAAGATAAATAAAATTATAATACAAAGCGATGATTTAGCAATGTTAAATTTCCTTCATGTTATGAATATGTATATATTATATTGAAATTATTATTTATCATTACACTACAGATGTAACGCTTTAGGTTATGCTGTATAATCTTTATGTAGTCTCATAAAGAAATCGGTCATTTGTTCAAAGTATGAATCGTATACGAGTAATAGATTTGATTGACTGTTGACTTGTAACTTTTTTACTTTGGAGCCCCCCTCAGAAGAATTTATGTGTGCGCCCCTGAGTAGAAGGCCACTATTATACCCTGTTTGTGGTAGGAAGGGTGGTCTTAAAGGTCTGTTTCCCTGTTATAATTATAATATATAGTAGGATTTTGGTATGAGAAAAGACCTTCAAGTCATTCCTTCCTACCATGAATGGACTTCTTAGATAACCTTTGGTTTCATTTCTCTAAAACAAAACATAGCAATACGGTTTGACACATAATGCTTTATATTAAGGATGTGCGAAAAGGAATTTTTCACTTAGAGTTGAGTTTGAATGAAACAGAGGTTTTTTTCGAGTTCGAGTATTACAGAGCAATATTTATGCGAGAAAAATTTCAAGTTGAATTTCTGTAATAGATGCATGCATAAACCATAAGTAAAAACGTAATTTTTTTGAAAAGATTCATAACGACACAAATTAAAATTTTCAAATAAATTTAATAAAACCGTACAATTTTTTTAAAAACCATAACAAAAGGAAATATTCAAGGGATTTATTTGCTATGAAATTACTTCTTAACATTAAATAAACTAGGAATTTTCGAATAAAGATCGCAAATTCCCAGTACTCAAATTTTTTGAGTTTTGTAACAATATTCAAGTAGAGTTCTAGCAGTTTTTAAAATCCGACTTTAACTCAAATTTTCGAGTATTCGCACACCCCTACTTTAAATATAGTTTTAACTTTTTTTTTTAATTGAGTGAGTTGAATGTGAGATTGGGTGAGTGGTAATAAGCAAGGACGTAAAAGGGTGTTGGACGGGGGAGGGGGTCCATATTTACGTATGGATACCTTTAGTCTATAATATCTGACCCCTTTGAGAAAAAATATCTTTCCACGCCCTTGGTAGTAAACTTACATAAATTACTAGCTTAGTTTCTGACAGTTCATACATTTAAGCAGGTATTTCCCCCTGGTGACTCCTCAAGAAAGATCTTTCAATTTTAAAAAAACTTCCTTTCTTAGATCCACTGACTCGTTTCATTAAAAAAAAGTATTTTGTTTTTCAAAAACATTTTAAACGTAGCAAAAAAAACTCTATTATATTAATTGTTGTTGGCACGGCTAGTTTTACAATTAGGAAGTTGTAATAATTATTTACTTATTCTATAGCATTAAGAACGCGAAAGTTTATTGCCACATTTACAAAAGTATGCCACCCATCCCTATCTTGTTCTAGTTCTACCCAGTCCACCTCATCACATCCTATCCCTATCTTATCTAGTTCTATCCAGTCCACCTCATTACGCCCTATCCCTATAATATTTAATTCTATCCAATCCACCTCATTACGCCCTATCCCTAACTTATCTAATTCTATCCAGTCCACCTCATTACGCCCTATCCCTAACTTATCTAATTCTATCCAGTCCACCTCATTACGCCCTATCCCTATCTTATCTAGTTCTATCCAGTCCACCTCATTACGCCCTATCCCTATCTTATCTAATTCTATCCAGTCCACCTCATTACGCCCTATCCCTATCTTATCTAATTCTATCCAGTCCACCTCATTACGCCCTATCCCTATCTTATCTAATTCTATCCAGTCCACCTCATTACGCCCTATCCCTATCTTATCTAATTCTATCCAGTCCACCTCATTACGCCCTATCCCTATCTTATCTAATTCTATCCAGTCCACCTCATTACGCCCTATCCCTATCTTATCTAATTCTATCCAGTCCACCTCATTACGCCCTATCCCTATCTTATCTAATTCTATCCAGTCCACCTCATTACGCCCTATCCCTATCTTATCTAATTCTATCCAGTCCACCTCATTACGCCCTATCCCTATCTTATCTAATTCTATCCAGTCCACCTCATTACGCCCTATCCCTATCTTATCTAATTCTATCCAGTCCACCTCATTACGCCCTATCCCTATCTTATCTAATTCTATCCAGTCCACCTCATTACGCCCTATCCCTATCTTATCTAATTCTATCCAGTCCACCTCATTACGCCCTATCCCTATCTTATCTAATTCTATCCAGTCCACCTCATTACGCCCTATCCCTATCTTATCTAATTCTATCCAGTCCACCTCATTACGCCCTATCCATATCTTATCCAATTCTATCCAGTCCACCTCATTACACCCTATACTGGTCTCTTCCCATTGTAATCTATGAGATTTGGTTACCCTTAGCAAAGTATCTTATTACAAGTTTGTTTCTGAACCCTCTAAATTTCTTCTCGTCAAGTAAGGTAAGAGACCATGTTTCACAACCAGTAAAACTTTTACTTTGTAGATTCTATAAAAAATATAATAGTAAAAGTAACACCTTACAACGACTGTTATATATATCATAGTCAATGTAACTTGATCAAATTAAAAAATATATATATTTGCCCCCATCCATCTTTTGAAGAGTATAATCATTTACAAGGGTGTCAGGAGCCCTACCTTTCTAAGTGTGTGTGGAGGGTCAAGTGTCAACCTAGAGCCCTTTGCTCAGAGTTCTCTCTCTATCTTTCCGCTCAAGGTCAGCGGTTGTCCTGCACGTGACTTCAGGTGAGCGTGGGACACGTGACTTTGGTAACTCATGCGAAACAATCACTGAATGTTTTCCTGACAAACGGACAAGGAAAAGAGAAAGAATGGGATCATCTGGTTCGTTAGTTCCTGCTTATCTCTAAGTTTCTCTCTATTGTGTGCACATAGCTTGGTCACTGACGGGTTAAGCCAGCAGCGCAATTCTAAGAAACTGGAACACTAAACTAGATAAAATAAATGGTGCAACACAGTCGTACATACTTTCTCATAATAAAGTGTCTATTTTGGTTTGTGACATCATTTTCAAAAACCATTCGTAGATATTTTTTTAAATTACCACTGCGTTTTACTACCCTTTCGGGTTATACGCTTACAAGGCCGTAGCCAGCCAATGATTTCAGGGGGGTTTGGTGGGCACATCCCCCAATTGCTGGAAGCTAGAAATTTTTTTAAAAATGATAAAGAGTTCTAGAAGCTCTCTAAAGTGCTTTTTATGTAACACAGCCCCCTAATTTTTATTTGTATCTTAATTTCGATATTGTTTAAACCATAAATAAAACCATAAATTTCGCGGAGGGTTTGAACCCCCAAAACCCCTCCCTGGCTACGGCCTTGTACGCTTATGTACTAATTAAGCTAATGGTTTTAGGGATGGGTAAGGTTATATTAATAAGAAATGTACCCACGTTTGCGTGGAAGGAGAGTGAAAACTCGATTTGGAAAAACCACCCTCAGTACACCCGACCAAGATTCGAACCTTGATGTCCCTGTCATCGGTAGTCTAGTCTCGCCCCCTTGTAAGTTTTGCCCAGAAAAGCAACCAATATTTTGATAACCATATTAAAAACACTTCATAAATACATTTTGAAGATAGTGTTAGGAGCCCACAACATGTAGAACAGTGTGTACACTCAAAATTAAGAATGTGCAGCTACAGAAGTGCATAATTGAAACCAGGAATTGTTGCAACTTCAGACGGCCGCCTAGCTTACAATTACATTCCTACCTTCTTTGGCCCCACCAGTGATTTTAGATTAGTTATCCCCAAAAATAACAGTAAAAAAAAGTGTTTACTTTATTCTAAATCCCCTTCAGACACTTCTTTCACCTTCAACATCGCTATCAAGCGGGTATTTTTAAAAGTAGCTCACTTTAAAAATTGTTTTACTATACTGCACCGAATAATAATTTGGCTTTTAGTATCAATCAGCCAGCTGTCGCAATGCTAGGTTCATGTAGCGGCCCTGCTCTCTTCTCATAAACCAACCAGCCAAAACCCCAAATGAGTTTACTCAGACAATCCGAGAGTGAGTCAGACTGCAAATTATCCCGTTAAATGTCTGAAAAGGTTTGTTAATTGAAAGGGGATAAGTTGAGCGAGGAGGGGGTATTGCAGGTTCCTAACCTATTGTTTTTGGACACTACCATTGGAACCTTACTCTCCAGCTTGTGGTATTTACAACAAACAATTTGAAAGTGAGTTGTTTCACTTGTAACTGCTGTTATCACAGAGAACTGCAATTAGAACTCCCCAGTGCCTAAGGACTCAACCTGTCGCAGCGTTGAGCGCAAAGAAACTCTCGTAAGGCTGAGTTATCTGTTGTTTCCTTGTCTGTGAGCTAGGGCTAATATATATTTTTTATAACATTTCAGTGCCACTCTAAACGTATTACAACGAGCCTAGTACTATAGCCTACATCTAGTTCAAGCCCATAGATATTCACTAATTGGATGCGAGTATACTTTCTTTAAAGAAATATTCATCAGCTCTACATTTTAGTTTACGACTTACAAACTAGCTTAGTTCTAGAATAGACACTCCAGCCATTCCACCGATATTCAACCCATCATTTCCAGTTTAGAATCTAATGAATTTTTCTTCCATGCTAGGAATCGATCCCGAGGCCCAATAGCTTGATAGAGAAACACGATTTTGATAAAGCTAAGTTGTCAAATTAAACAGTAATATTTATAATTATTGGAGTTATTACTTGTATTATTATTACTACTATCATCATCGCGTCTTACTACCCATTCGGGTTATACGCGCTTACGCTAATGTGTAATGGTAGGGTGACTGTGAGATGAAATGGAGGACCTACAGTTTAACGTTGGATCTGAACCACGGTGGAGGCCTGGCATTCCTCACATTCACAAGTCGTGATTAATATACGTCTTGTCAGAGGTGAAGGAAGGGTTTGGCAGTCAGATAAATCTGTGCTGGAACCAAGGAATGAACCCCGGACCCCCGGTTCAGAAGTCCAACACCTTACCTCTCTATACCGCCAAGTCACCTTATTACTTGTAAGTAGCCTAAAAAATATGTTTTTCTTTCCCACGATTGATGAACATGATCTCTTCCCCCTTCCTGCCTCCCCACCCCTCAGGGCAATCTGATACGCTGAGCATCTTCATGAACCAGTTTTAAGACCTTGTTACCACATTTAACGCTGTTACAAGCTTCCAAACAGGAAATGACAAAGCGTGGGAGTGTTACCAAGGTAGAGAGACTTAGCTGTACCTGTAACATGTTCTATTACACTCAGTTGCCATTTGACCGAATATAAACTCTGCTAATTACAAAACTTGACAAGATCCGTCTTCCCTGTAGCTATGTAAGCAAAAATAATAATAGAACACAACAACATATTACTCTGTTTTGATTCAGAGTTTTTTTTTAATGTACTAAGCTTTTTACTATCCGTCCAGGCTACCCACTTATTTACACCGGAAGATATGTGAAAATACCTTTCCCGGCAAAATTGGTAGGCTCTTTCACTCTCACTTATAGAAATCCTCGTGTGCTGATATAATTATTCGGTTCAGAAAGTGCACGTTAAATACTCTAAATAAATAAAAATAATTAAACTTATAGAAAATAATGTAGAAAGGAGCCGATATGATGAAATGCGGACGAGTGTGCGCAAACTTAATAGAGTGAGGAGGAAATGTACCCACATTAGCATGGATGGAGAAAACCGTTGATGAAGACCATCTTCAGTGCACCAAGTATAGATTCAAGTAACGACCCACTATCACCAGAAACCAGACCAGACCAGACAAAGTAGACGCCAAGCCGGGTAGCCTACTGATGAGGGTAACAAAAAGTTCGCCTCAATCACAGACAAGACATACATCAGACCCACAGCCTACAGGTAAAAATGGTTGCGCCCAATGTGAGAGCTTGAGTCCTTCATCACGAGGATCACTACGTGCAGTCCCAAGTGACAACGCATCGTTTTCAAGCAGGCATTTTTAAAAACAGTTCACTTTAAAGATGTTTTTACTAGCCATCAGACAAAAATTGCCTTCTAATATCAATAAGCCAGCTTTCACAAAGCTAGTTTCAGATAGTGGCCCCTCCCCTTCACATAAACAAACCCACACCACCACCACCCAAAACGAGCCTACTCAGACTGCAAATTACAACGAAAATGTTGAATACAATGGCTTTTTTTGTTCAAAAGAATGTTTGCTAAATGTTTGGTTGTAAATAAACAATCTTTAAATACCTGCGACTGCAAAGGTGTGTACATTTAAAAGGGGTAAAGGGCAAGCTGGGGGGAGGGGATTGCTAGTAACTAAACAATTGTGTTTGTACCACCACCCCTTTACAACGAACAATTTGAAAGTGAGTTGTTTCACTTGGAAGTGCTGTTGTTACTACAGCGAACTGCAACTAGCACTCCTCTGTGTCCAAAGACTAAACCTGGCTCAAAGAGCGCAGCATAAGACTGAGCGTCTTCGCTGTGAGGCTGTTGCCCGACTAGGAATATCCAAATTGACAGAATCGTCAATCTAGGTCGTCCTACAAAGGGCTGATTTATTGTTTGAGTACAGAGTCATTGTTGTGACTCTTAACCTCGTGAATGATTAATAAATTACCTATGAAGTGAAACCAATGAAATGAAGCTGTAAAGAAAGTTACAGAAGTATTAGTACATACACTGTGAGATGATAAATGATTATTGTGAGTGACTTCGCAGGGTCACTGAGCGTCTTGTCTTGTGTCCTCTGGCTTTATTTAAATTTACAAAGTAGGACACTTCCCATGGTGATGTGTAACAACTTGTATCTGCGCATTGTCGCATTGTGATAATGAGTGTACAACATTTTCACTTTTCAACCTAGCTTTCACCTTAATTTCACTCTGCTACAATAGAGTGAACTTGCACTAGAATGAGAAAATTCCCTCAAATATAATCTGCGCTGTTCCAAACACATTTTGCAAATACTATAGATGCTCACATCTTGCGGACACTTTTATAAATAGAAAGTTTTTCAATCACTCTCAATACCCACAACAGTGGACACGCGGTATGAACGTCAGTCTCGTCTAATCTGTTTTGAAGGTCATGGAAAGGTCAACGTTCGAATCCCTGCTAGTGCTGTTGAGAGATACTTTTACTTTAATGGCTCTTCACTCTCTTTCCACGTAAATGCGGGATTATTTCCTCTCAAATATCCCTTACTCGATTTTACCTAGCTTTTATTATTATTATTATTATTATTATTATTATTATTATTATTATTATTATTATTATTATTTACGCACTTACGCTAATGTGTAATGGTAGGGTGATTGTGAGATGAAATGGAGGACCTACAGTTTAACGTGAGATCCGAACTTGTGCCGGGACCGAGGATTGAACCCCGGACCCTCAGCACAGAAGTCTGACACCTTACCCCTAGACCGCCAGGTCACCCGTGTTGCTTGTAGGTTCAGCTGATGGATGCATTTTGGTACGCTTGGCAGACTGATGTGCAATAGTAGTACCCTCTTGCTCAGTGAGGAAATCAACGGGAAACTACCTCACTCCTTATTTCCCTAGTACGCCTTCTTAGTGCTACCTCGGCTTTACAGCTGACGGTGGAACTGTTGAGGATCCAATAAACCTTTGGGTTGAGTGTACGCATACAATAAAAATATAGCTCATATGTCAGAAATCTTTATTGTGATTAATTATTTGAAAATGCGGCTGAAAAATCAATTTATAGATTGAAGGACCTTTTACACTCGCGTTGTCCTTTGATTTAACCAAAAAACACACACAAACTGGTAAAAGCTAGGTCAAGTTCTGTCAATAATTTAATTATTGACGAAACGGCGTCAAAGCATCAAGGTAACAAATTGAAACCAGTAATTGTATTGAATAAATACATTAAGACGACAAAGATTCTCTAGTTTACAAATAAGTTCAATGGTTATTTGCTCTTTAATTAACACCTTCTCGTCATATAATCCTTGTCAAAAGTGAGTTAGTACTGTACAGCTCAACGACAAATAGCAAATAATTACATTAGAGGTAATATCTCATACAATTTCACTGGAATCTCATCTGTGTAGGTATAAAAGTGGGATATTCGTTTAAAGTTAATATTTTATATCTGAAGTCTTAAGAGCAACGAATATTTTTCTTAAGGATAACAAGTAAAACGTTCGAGTCCGTCAAGATAGCTATTAATCAATGAGGAAGAGCAAGATACAGCTTCCCAATAGTGTACCTTAAGGAAAAGAATATTTTACGTAAAAATAGCAAGAAAACCATTCAAAGCAAGAAGGTCAACAGCTATTGATCAGAACCAACGTGAATGAAATTGAATATTTTTCATCCTACTCATTTGTAAACTATCGAATGGGTTGATGGGCTAGTTATTATACTATCGAGTTTTTCGATAGTTTTGTTCAATAGTGCTCAACGATAGTTTTATCACCGATGTTATTAACAGATTAATATAAGGTGTGAATGTGAGTGGGGCAGTTTTAGAAGAAGTGCACCTACACTACCTTGATGTCAAAGGCAATCCAGTATATGGCGAGCCTAACACCTCTAGACCACGTGACCATTTGTACGGGCAGGACTTACCGCTCATGACTTAACCCGTAAGCTTATATGACAAGGAAATAATATAGCGTTTCAGACCACATCGATGGGCATAAGGATTAGGGTGTCAGTCTTGTTTTGTTTGATGGTGACGGAAGATCTTTTTTTTTTAGCGCTGCATCTTACTACCTGTTCGGATTGTACACAGGATGTTTTTTAATCCCATCAGATTTTACTAAGGTGTTTTTTCATAAATAGTTTACCACTCTCCCTTCACTCGATTCGAAAATATTTTTTTCCCTTAAAACTCCCCCTTCTTCAGTTCTATTCCATTAGTGTAAAAATGCAAATATATAGGATGGGTAGCACGTGTATTGTTTTAAGTAGCCTTTATAATTGAGCTAGGAACTTCTAGATACGTAGCCAACCACTCTAACCACTTAACCACGGCGACGGACAAATGCAAAGCAATTTTTTTTTCCTTTTTTTTCTAACATAATTGGCTACAATTTCACCAATGAGAATGTTACCTCAGCAGTTTGAAACTAAAGTATTGTGTGCACTTGTAGACACGATGATAAGAGAACTCTGCAGATAGCTCGTGAACTGGAACATGCTGTTGATAATACATGAACCAGAAATGACTCGTGATAACCAGAACTCTCTGACATAATACTCTACAAACCACCCTTTGAACTTAACATAAACTGAAGTAACTTGGCAAGGGATCAACGTGCGCGTGGACTAAACATCAAGCTCAAATAGTCTGTTTTGCCGGTGACGAGAAGGTTAGGGTTCAAATCCCGGCTGGATGTACTGAGGATGGTTTGTCCTATATAGTTTCCCCACTTTATCTCTACGCAAATGTAGGTACTTTTTCACTGAGTTCTACCTTCCTTATACCTATCCAATCAATGTAAATATACAGACACACCGGACTGGTAGTAAGACGTAAGAAAAAACCGCGTCACAACACAATCGTATGCAATAATTTCTTCAATTTAGTATTTTATAGCTTGGAATATAATTTTCAAAAATCGGTTACTAGTAGACCCCTAATGTATCCTTAAATATATTTTTCTTCCAAAAATAAATGTATAGCGTCATTTTATAATGTTATCATGCCACATATATTCATTTTCAACAAAATAGGTAGAGACTTTTTGAAAAAGTCATAATTTCAAAAATATCGGCTGTTGGCGAATTCAGCGATGAAGCTGGGAAGTTTGTGGGTGGAGGGAGGAGGGTGGGTGGAGAAGTAGTGCAGCCACAATGGGCAGCAATGTTTGAATTTGTGTCAAAAATTTTCGTTTATTATTTTGGCACAATATTTAAGTATGGTACAGACGTGAACAATTTTTTTTTAAATCACCGCGTATTACTATGTGTGCATGATATACGCATATATAATAAATAATCTAATGTGATAGGGATGAGGTAGGAATCATTTTAGAGGTAATATACCCGCATTTGCGTGGAATTAGGGTGGAAAACCATTTAGGTAAAACCACCTTTGGTAAATCCGACCAGGGTTTGAGCCCCAAACTCCCCATTTTTAGCAGGCCAGTCTAACACGAGAGTGACGCCTTACATTGTTTGGTCACTGAAGTGAGTACGTGAACACTAATTAATTAACTACCTCTTAATCAGGGAGGAGCAGATGGATGTAAACAGTACTATGTTAGTGCGTGAGCTACGACTGTGACTGTGGCTGTATAGGTGAGTTGCGACCTAACATTAAAATCGTGTACGAGTTGCGGCCCGGCTTTTTGAGAGAGAGGTATGAGTTTAGTCCACCTAATTAGCGGTGTGATTTCTGTCTTAAATTTCAGATAGAAACTATCATCGTCTCATGTCGATATCCCTCGTAATTTCCAAACTTCCTCAGTTCTTGTCGTTCAATGGTTTTGGCAAAAATTTGAAGATGTGTTAGATTATGTTAGGTTAAATTAGGTTAGATTAGGTCAACTGCCCTGGCTGCAACACGTAGATGGCTTTTAAAATGTGAGGCTGCAGTTCAACTGTCTCTTTAGAGGTAAACAACTCGCGCGGCCGCAACTCACCTGCAGCCAACTGTGGGCGTCAAATAGTGTTTTAATTCATGACTGAGATTTTGAGAGTAAAAGATGTTTAACTCCAGTAAACATTTCATCGCTTTTATTGATATATTTATATGGTCACTTCAGCCGTAAGTTCTTGAATCAAGGTACTGTACATATTTCAGTGCCCACAAGAAAGTCAGGTTTTGGACGCGAATTTAAGATTTATTTAGGATCGGTAAGAGAAATCAATTTGATTGACCTCAGTGGTCTTTGGGTAAAGTGCTCGCCTCAGGACTCGATGTTCATGGGTTTAAATCCAGCCGGGGTCAAAGGAGAGGAAGTAAAGACGCCGTTCTCACGTCAATTGTCGCAGGTAAAATAATCCTGGAAAATAAGTTAAAACACCTTTTCCGGCAAAATTGGTAAGTTCTCTCGCTCATAGAAATTCTCGTGTGATGATACAATAAGTTGGTACATAAAATGCACATTATATACTTCAAATAAATAAATATACAAATTTGTAGGGTTATGCTCGCAATAATAACATTTTAGTTGTTTTTTTGCTCTGCTTATTACTACCCGTTTGGTTTATACACATATATATTAATTAAGCTAATGTATTAGGTATGAGGAGGGTTGTGTGGATGGAGAATGAAAACTCATTTAGGAAAAACTACCATCAGTATACCCAACCGAGATTCAAACCCCAATATCCCCTTCACTGACAGTCTAGTGACTTGTCTATCGTGAGAGTGACGCCTTAGACCATTTAACCACCGAAGTGGATAACATTTTAGTTACTTAGTTGGACATGATTCATGCTTCGGCTAGCTGTATCAGATTGTATAAAATGAAGGCACGGTGAAGGAAGATGAAGATAGGACTGTTTTAGTCTCTCCAACAAGAAATATAATTATTACAACTTTTCCTAAGACCAAAAGGGGAAGGGGGCAGGGTTAATGTTGGTGAATTTAAGTAAAAATATATTATAGATTTATTTAGTTAGTTAACCAATGTAAAAATATAATCAAATACAGATAAACTTTATAGAATTATTGAACTTATTTTATTCCTGAACCGGGGGGGGGG
>CABFWB010001120.1:74464-84732 GCA_902151455.1 Timema bartmani | reverse complement strand
TACAGTAAAACCTTGGATTGCGAGCATAATTCGTTTCGTAAACGTGTTCGTAATACAAAGCACTCGTATATCAAAGTGAATTTCCCCCATAAGAAATAATGGAAACTCAGATGATTCGTCCCACAACCCAAAAATATTTAATCTACTAATGATTAATACCTTTTTTATTTTCGTTATTTAAATGTAATTGTAGTGTAATCAAATTTATTAATTAAATTTAATGGTGGCTGGTGTGAGGTAGACGAGAGAGAGGAGAGAAGGAGGTAGGTTATAGTTTAGGTCAACTTTCACTGTCACTAACGGAATCACCGCTATATGTTGGCTCACTCAAATATTTTTCTTTTTGTGCGACTTTAACAAAGAACCTATCCAATGACACTGCTCGTATTGCAAGATATCGCTCGTTTATCAATTTAAAATGTATTGAAAATTTTTGCTCGTCTTACAAAACACTCGCAGACCAAGTTACTCGCAATCCAAGGTTTTACTGTACGCTGTATACTTTATTTCTTTAGAGAAGGGAAGGGAATGGATTCATTTAATAGTACCTAGTAAATAGATGACTTTATTTTATTTATTTTTTGAAAAAGATTTCTTTCTTTGTTTTTTCACTTTCTCATATTTTCATGATTTTATATTTTCAAATAATAACAAAGTTTTCAAATCTCAAATGCTTTTCGCGACCTACCAAAAGTATACTTGTGACCCACAGTTTTTTGGAACCACTGAGATGTAGTGTACACGCATTTGCGTGAAGGGAAAATGGGAAACCATTTATGAAGAATAAAATAACTGAGTGTACACTCTGCCGGGATTCGAATCCCGACCTTACCGTAGCCCGTAAATTAGACTAGACGAACCTGACATCTAATCCGCAATAAAATCATTTGCACAACATGAGGAAATCATATGGAGTCATCTCACCCTCACACCCCCAACATGAAATACATACATATTTCCCAGTACTGAATTCTAAGAAGGGATTTGGGAAAACCAGAGAAAGGAAGTTTTGAAACTTACTAAACAGTGACAGGTCGTTAACTAAATCAGTGAAGAATGTAAGAAGAAGAAGTATTAAAGCCTGTCAGAGTAAAACTAGATTGTGCAAGTGAGTTTTTATCAGATTGGGGTTGATAGATTAATAGGATCGATTATTTGAATCGAACTTGACATACAATTTTTGTATGAATTGAAGTAAAATATGAATAAAAAAAAATTGAAAATATAAGCTATGAGTTGACCATCAATTACTAATCTACTATATTATCCTAGTGGTGGGTCTAGGTAAATTTTCGAAAACAAGTTATTTGAAAATCAATTTATACAAATCAATTCACCGAATACAAAATCATCGAAAGTATTTTTGTCGAAAATCAATTTTTCGAACCATCAATTTTTCGAACGTTATGTTTGTCGAAACCACATTTTTCGAAAATCAATTGCCCGACAGTTAATTTTCCGAAGTGAATTTACCGAAAATCAATTGTTCGACAGTCAAATAATCGAAAATGAATTTTTCGAACAATCAATTTTTTGAAGAATCAATTTTGCGAATTGCAATTTTTTTTAAAATCAATTTAGCGAGCTGCGAGTTTTCCGGAAGCTATTTTATCGAGGACTGGGAATCACCTACCCCTATCCTCACCCCCCCTATAGGGAGGAATACCCCTAACCTAACCTAACCTAACCTAAGCTAGAATTTTATTATACTTCAAACTTATTGTTTGAAAAATTTATTTTCGAAAACCTCCTTTTTGAAACACAGATTTGAGGTAAATTCATTTTCGAAAAACTGCCTTTCAAAAAATTTATTTCTGAAAACATTATTTTGAAAAATTCATGTTCTCCTAATTGATTTTCAAAAGATGTTTTCGAAAAACTATTAGTTTGAAAAATTGCTATGTCAAAAAATTGGTTTTCAAAAAATTAAACTTCGAATAATTGAATTTCGAAAAACTGATTTTCGAAAAATTGCTATTCGGTAAACTCGCCGGCTTCCCCCAATGGTCTAGTGGTTAGAGCAGGGGTGTCAGGACCACGCCTAAATATTAAAGAAGAATAGGAATATGGCCCGCACTTACAGACTTTGTACCCATGGTGTATTTTAAGTTTGGGGTTGGGTTTACCAATTTGAATATACAGAATCATTCCAAAGTTAGGTGGTTGATCCGGGCCACAGTTTTAAAACAGTTTTTTGAACTGAAAGACTGTTGAAATATTTATGGCAAAAAATAAAATGAATCATTCAGTCAAGTAAGTTAATGACAAGTCTTGGCTGATATATTTAACATTTTTTTGTTGATATTACACAGCATATCAATTCACTTAATGTTCAACTTCAGGGAAAAGGTCAAATTATCACACAGTTATTCGACCATGTTAGAGCCTTTCGAACCAAACTTAAACTGTGGAAAAAAACAGCCTGCTAACAACATTTTTGCTCACTTCCTTATGCTCAAAACAAGTGTGGAAACCTATAATTATACGTCCAACCTAAATATTTATGATGCATCAATGCCAGCTCTTCGAAAAGAGTTTGAAGACAGATTTAAGGATTTCCAACAGAATACATTTTTGTTTTCCTTGTTCTATGCTCCATCTTTAATTTATGTCGAAAGTGTCAAGGAAGATGCGATTTGAATTTATTGATTTTCAATGTAATTCTGTTCCTCAAGACATGTTTATGAAATTGTCCCTGCCAGAGCTTTACTCGAAGTGTTTGGGTGATAAGTATCCACAATCAAAACGAACGCAGCTAAAATACTATCAATGTTTGGAAGTAAATACATTTGTGAACAGTTTTTATCATTTTTAAAATTGGATAAACTCAAGTTAAGAAGTCATGAACATTTACAAAGCACCATGAGGATTGTTTCCAGTCAAAATATTTCTCCAGATTTTGATAATTTAGTAATTGGGAAGCGGTGCCAGATTTCCGACAAATAGTAAATGTGATGAATTACTATCCTGATATTTTGTTTTAAATGAAAAATATTTGAATTTCGGACTAAGTTTAATATTACTGTCTTTTTTATAACTATGTATTTTTTATTTTAGCAATTGTTTTTAATATTATAAATCGACATAAAAAAAAATGCCTTTTGCGTCCACATTAAGAGAAAATATGTTTGTAGAAATCAGTGTACTTTAAGAATGAAAAAGGATCGAGGGTAAAAAAAAAGGTAAGATCTTTAATTCTGTATACACATTTAAAATGTATAATATAATAAATAAAAATGCTATGTGTGGCCCGCAATGCCTCCCGAATGATATAATGCGGCCCTCAAACCTGTTTGACTTTGACACCCCTGGGTTAGCGCTCCTGGCTACAGATCCAGAAGTCCCGGG
Organism: Timema bartmani; assembly: GCA_902151455.1. NCBI lineage: Eukaryota > Metazoa > Arthropoda > Insecta > Phasmatodea > Timematidae > Timema > Timema bartmani. The sequence goes on along the minus strand of CABFWB010001120.1, from coordinate 81,384 downwards.
TTCTAGCCCCAGCGTTTCCAAAATTTATCTGTAAAACAGTACGTCTGAAACGGCGTCATATAAGCCTCATTAGGACAAATGAGGAGCTACTTGAGTGGGATAGAAGCGGCTCTGGTCTAAAAAACTGAGATTAATGGCCGGAGGGCTTGCTGTGCTTTCCACGGAAGTTGGCACTATCTGCAGCGCCTGCTCGGTAGGTATAGCTCGATCGTGGGCTGATGCCTTGTATTTTTATAGTGAATTAAAGCTTCATTAAATTTTTTTAGTAATTACATTACTAAACAATATTTGGTACACCTGGCTTACTACTCACGGCAGTGGGCACCCGGACAAAGCAGTCGGTATGGCTTGTCGGTGATCGAGAGGTCGGCTTTCAAATCTGTGTTGAGCTAGACCGCCGAGGACGGGGAGATCGAGGTACGAATCTCGCTCGGGTGAACCTTTCCAATTCCTAGCGCATTGGCGTAATTGATACTTAAGCGTATAACCCGAACGGGTATTAAGACGCGGTGCAAAATAATATATCACCAGTGAGTTAAGAATACACCAAGTAAAATTTTTAGAAACGTCAGTGTGCATAGGGAAGTTTGGATTTGGAGGTGGTAAGGGCGGGGAGCTTGCTATATTTTTACTGATGAGATAACAGGACGAACTCCTATACAAATAGAACCAGAATATTCTAGACCTGTGGCTGACCATTAGCCACTGAGTATACAAAAGTTTATAATCCAATCTAAGCTGAAGTATAATTTGTGATTGTTATAGGAATGCCATTTAGTTATGAAAGTGTTCGTTGTGAATTATCATCAGATTATTTGAATAGCAGCCCGCTTCTGTGGCCGCGTGGTCTAACACGCTACTCTTGTAATAGACTAGACTGCAGATGACGTGGAAATATAGGTTCGAATATAGGTGGAGTGTACTTTTTTTTTCAAACTGGTTTTTCACTCTCTTTCCACGCAAATGTGGGTACAATTCCTATTAATATCACCTCTTTAGGATCCTAAAATAAATAGCGTAATCAGTACATAAGAATATAGCCCGAACGAGTAGTAAAACGCGGTGCTAAAATAAACAAAAAAAAATTTAATAGCAGCATAGTTGAGTAAATGATTAGTGTATATATAATTTTAATATAGCACCTATTACTAATACAATTTACCACTAAATGACGTAACTTGGGTAAATAATGACATAAATAAGTAATACTCATCTTATCCAGCTTATAAGTTTCATTTAGTACAAGTTGGTATTACAAATTAAGTTAATTATCGATTCTTATCGAAGTTAAAAGGACACGTTCTTCTTGGAAGAAATTGTTGCCTACGTTTATTTCTTACAACACGAAATTTAAATAGATGACATTATTGGTCTAACTAGCACTCATTTAATGATGAGGAGGAAATATTTCCAACTGTGCAAGTATACTTGAAAAATTACAATATTAAACTTGACTGTGGCATAAAATATCACTAATAAATTTAGTTTCTAATGAAATTGCATGACACATGAAAAATAAGTTGCACATATTTTTATATCTCTCATGACACATGAATAATAGATTGTATATCCTTTTATATATCTCAAGACACATGAATAATAGATTGTATATCCTTTTATATCTCTCATGACACATGAATAATAGATTGTATATTCTTTTATATATCTCATGACACATGAATAATAGATTGTATATTCTTTTATATCTCTCATGACACATGAATAATATATTGTATATTCTTTTATATCTCTCATGACACACGAATAGTAGATTGTATATTCTTTTATATCTCTCATGACACATGAATAATAGATTGTATATTCTTTTATATCTCTCATGACACATGAATAATAGATTGTATATCCTTTTATATCTCTCATGACACATGAATAATAGATTATATATCCTTTTATATCTCTCATGACACATGAATAATAGATTGTATATCCTTTTATATCTCTCATGACACATGAATAATAGATTGTATATCCTTTTATATCTCACATGACACATGAATAATAGATTATATATCCTTTTATATCTCTCATGACACATGAATAATAGATTATACATTCTTTTAGATCTTTCAAAACTCTTCTTTCTGAATACAGAATATCCTTACCAGTGATCATGCAGACTAAGGCGTTACTCTATTCTGGTTTGCTGGTGACAGGAAGGTAGAAATTCAAATTTTGGCTAAGCATGTTTTTTGTACAAGTCAGTGTAAATTTACTCGTTAAAGCAGTAATTTATTGGGTATCCTAAAACTAATTTAGGTAAAAACATATTTTTAGCTATTATAGCTTAAGGTGGGATGGAAGGAGACGCGAGGAAAGACCAATGTTTTTGCAGTTTTTATGGCAAAACATTTTTTTTGCCAAAATAAATAAAATATTGCTTCAGTAAAAATATGGAATTTAATTTTCTTCACATGTTGATATCAACAGTTGTTGAGTATTTTTCATGAGCATGGTAGCATTCATTATCTAACAAACTTAAATGAAGAGAAAAAGTTGTCATTAAATTCAAGAACACCTTTGACAGATATTCAAGAAATTTTGAGGTTACTATCTGAAGACAATTAAATTCTATGTTTGTACTGGAACAAAATTTTATTTATTTATCCAGGCAAAAAAAATGTTTTGTCTAAGAACTGCAAAAAATACTGGTCTTTTCTCTCGTCCTATTTCAGCCCACCTTAAAGTGAGTTTTAATATCGATAAATAAATACCTTTTTTTTGTGCGAAATATTAGTATTTGGTTTATAATTTTATACCTTTTCAAATTGAGACTAAAGGTAAAGATTTCCTCGTGATTAAAAATTTCAGAATTGTATCAATAGTTTCTTAAAAATGTAAGCCCTATCATTTTTCTTGTTCGGGTGTAAATGAAGCTAAATATATTTTGCTATTACTAATTTAAAGGTCCGCTTGGTCCTAAACTTTTACTGATTGAGGATAGTAAGATGACGAAGGAGAATCGATAGGAAAAACCACGAGTATCTTCCTTGATAAAGAATGGGGAGACCACATGTGCATAGCATCCGCTGCACCTAACTGAGACTCGAACTTAGTCCTGGCATATTGGGTCAAAGATGAGCAAGCCAGTTTGGTTTGATGGCGTTCAGCCAATTATGCACATAATACCTAAAAAAATATCCAAGCAAAATGATCCATGTTCTACGATTTTGATCATGATAACAAATAAAATTATTCTTTATAACAAATCTATTCATTTAATTTTATTCACAAGTAGCAAATATACTAAATATACTTTTCCCACAAACTTATAATTTATCCAAAACTGGAAGGAGTAGTTTTTTTTTTAATTTGAGATATTTAACGTGCACTTTCTGAACCGACTGATTATAACTATCAGCACACGAGAATTTCTATGAGCGAGAGCGAAAGGTCCTCCAAATTTTGCCGGGAAAGGTATTTTCATATACCTTCCAGGGTTCTCTCATATGCCACAAACAACATAGGACCGACGGCCTTACTACCCCTCCGAAGGAAACTGTGTTACAGATTTTTATCGCTTAAGAAAAAAAGTCGACCCCGGCTGGGTTCGGACCCACAAACATTGGATCCTAAGATGAGCATAGAATAGTAAAATCACTTGACAAAGATTGAAATAACAAAAAAAAAGTTTAACCAGATTTATTGGTATCCATACCCATAAAAATGTTTTAATATTATTATTATTATTATTATTATTATTATTATTATTATTATTAAATGTTCTTGATGAATGGCTTGGAAAGTGTTGATACTTATTAAAATTTATATGATGATTAAAACTTATATTAGGCATTTAAAGATTAATTATTTGATTTGATTAGATCCTATTGCTATGGGACTGAACATAGAGTTGTATGAGAAAGTTCACACGAGATACAATTTGCGGCAAATAATTGTGTTCTTTTTAGCACCGCGTTTTATTACACGTCCGGGCTATACGCATATGTACTAATTACTCTATGGTGTTAGGAGTGAGAAGGCTTGATTTGAGAGAAATTGTACCCGCATTTGCGCCGAGGAAGAGTGAAAAATCATTTAGAAAAAACCTTCAGTTCACCCAACCAAGATTCAAACCCCGATATCCCCATTATCGGCATTTTTGTATAGCTTAGAGAAAGAGTCATACAAACTATTAGTTTCAAAATAAAACGTTTTTATTTTGTAAACACATGCTCATGAACACAATCAAACATGGGTTTTATGACGTCATCAACCGTCCTTGTTTCGCCTGGTTCAACATATTAATTTATGGAGAGAAGGCAACATTTTAGAATCTCTCGTTTGTAAAGCATTTTTAAAGAACAATAGACGCCGCTTCCACAAAAAGGAAACATATGAATGGTCATTTTCATAAGTCCGTATTTAAATTATTTAAAAACGGCTAGAATAAATACTATTTAAAAAAAACAAATTGTTTGTTGTGAAAGTTTTGTCTGCCAAATGTAACAACTCAACATAGCAGTCTTGCAGATCATACGGTTTGGTGTATGGATACATGAAAGTGGCTATGGTAACTGTTGCCGTCAGTTACCACCCTTCCATTGGCGAATGGACTTTAACTTGGGTAAATAATAGAGCTCGCCCCAGTTTGTCACATAGTGGTACGGTTTTCTGTAGTATATTAATAATGAAATTGAGATTAATGAAACAATTTTACCATATTTAAAAAAAACACAAAATTAAAAAATAACTTTTTAAATGAGTAAACTATTAAAATGACAACTAATGTCTCTGTTGACCAATAAAAACTACAGAAAACGCTGGTTCGAGCATAATTGTGTAATTAATATCACTAACCGGGATCGAACCAGTGTTCACTAAAACCTATTGACATATGGCCCAGAAGAGGGACCAATCAAACCTAATTAAAAAGAATGCGTTAGTTGAAACCATGCCTGAAAACCGGACTAAACAGTTAAACATAAAATTGCGGTCGGACGCCTCACGATTTGAAAAATGACGTCATATGATGACGTCACAGGAAAAGGGGCGTGTTTTTGTGTGTGTGTGGCAAAGTAACAGGAGTTTAAAAAATAAAGGAATTTTATAATTATCGGTCACGTGGTACGAAAGATAATACAAAAAAAAAATCTTCAACCAACAGATGTTAAACAACGCCATCTGTCCAAACAAAACCAGATTACAGCTATTGATGAAAATGTAGCGGAGAGGGGGGAGTTAGTAATTTTAAAAGTCATCCGAAATGTTGTCAACATGTTTATCACAAATGTAATTTCTTTTCATTATAACTAGCCGACTCGTCTAGTTCAGTAAAGAAGAATAAATATTACGTAAGCATTCATTAGTGACTCTTTGACACAAAATTAAGTAAATAGACTTTTTTTTTTTAATAAAGCCTTGCGTACTTAGTTCGGTTTTTGCTCTTTCGTTCGGAATGGAGTGGCGTGGTGTGCCGATTGGTGCTATAAGGTAGTGTGACGTAGACAAGCCAGTCATTCCTTCCCCAACTCTGGAACGGAAAGGTCTGCTTAGACACGCGATCGAACATTTTTGTCAGTGTACGTGTTTGTGAGTGTGTGTGTGAAACGTAATAGTATTGAACTTTTGTCGACGCCTTTGTCTGCTTATTGTGGTGAGTAATAAAGTAACTTTTAACCTTATTTTGTTCACCCCTTATTTACAATAATAGGCTTTAATTTATAAACCTAGCTGGTCAAAAACGATAATAAATTCATGGTAGTTGTTCATCAAATTAGTGGATAATAGTGGTTAACTGGATCGGTGTTTTATGAAAGGACAATGTTATATTTTGTATTTCAATAAAGTATATTGATAAAATTTATGATTTAGTTTATTGTAAGGAATATTTGTTAAGTAGGTCTACGATCGTGTTATGAAGACTTTTAAATTAAACCTTTAAACCAAGTAGTGTATTCCCTATTCCCATCGGAGGCTTTAACATTGTATCGATTGCGTATGTTACTCCCTTTGTTATACGAATTCGAGGACTACACATTTTTATAAATATATTTGTTACTCATTGTAGAACAAAATTATATTTAATTAGCTTATAGACTTATTTTATTTATTAGAGTTTAGTCACAATATTTTATTCGAAGATCACAGGTTTATTTTTCTCAACATTTGACGGTAGGCTACTCTAATGGTCTACTGAATGTTTATACAGAATCAGAAAGACAATTATTTTTGTGTGCGAATTTTCGTAAAATAGTTATGATTGTAGTTAAAATTAAATTATGTTATTTAAAAAAAAGTTTTATTTTCGTTTGTGGCCTAAACGTTTAAAACTAATATTATGATGTTGTTTGGGTGTAATACTTTTATTTGGAAACGACTGTACGTTCTGCGCGAAGTGAGAGTAAACCAGTGGAATATTCCATGTCGTGGAAGGGTTTAGAAACGTGGTAGCAATCAACGCCACAGTCCTCAAAGTGTTTCGATTGTTTTGTAGAAGGTGACTTTTATTTGAGATTATTAAAATTAGACCTGGTTTTAAATAAAGTTCTAGCTTCAAAATTTTTCTAAATGCACACCTTCAAGCAACAAGTTTCGTATTGAAAGAGAGGCCTAACAAAATTGCCTACCTTGAGGATTTTTCTGAAAAATATTCAAGATGGCGTTTACAATAAGGCTTTTTGCTAATACAAACTGAACACTTTAAGTTAAAACCTGTTGAAAATATTGCAATTAGTCACCAAACATTAGAAATAAGAGAGCTAAACTCCAAGAAATAACTATACATATCGCAATGTTTCATTATTGTAGGAATTAGTCTTTATTTTATTAGGTGTTTCAACCCGTAAGCCTAACTCAGCGAGCAAGTTAATATCAACTGGGAAATCGAGACTGGGTTTGAATCCAGGCTGTGTACACGAGGATAGAACCCTCATCTTATATATATATATATATATATATAT
>CABFWB010001120.1:38117-62353 GCA_902151455.1 Timema bartmani | reverse complement strand
ACACACACACACACACACACACACACACACACACATGTAAAAACCATCGCCCTAAGTCAACAAGCCGGAGGTTAGTTTGATGTGATTTCTACCCATAAGGAGCTGGGCATTCACTCAGACTGGTTAGTACTCCCTGCTGAAAGTCTGATGGTTTGTTTCCCTTTGCCACACGGAATTTCTATGAACGAGCGCGAAAGAACCTACTAATTTTGCCGAAATGGTATTTTTACACATCTTTCATGGTTATTTTACATGCCATAATCGACCTGGGACCGACGGCTTTACTTACTCTCCGAAGGAAGCTGGGCTACGGATTTTTTATCGCTCACAAAATATCCATCTACCTCATCTGGGTATGAACCCATAAGCATCTGGTCCTGAGACGAGCGCTTTACCGCAAGACCAACAAGATTGTCTTAAAAACTGTGTAGACTAATGCATATTCTAGATTCCGTTCCTGTCATTCATCGCCTATCATCCAACATTTCCTCAAATCATCCCTCAAGCTAAACATATAAAGAATAGCGACCTCCAAATATTCGTGCATCATAGCAGTCCCAACTCGGCTCCCGGCTCGCGCGAGGTATGAAAGTTAAAAGGGAAAATGAAAGACCTACGAAATATAATAAACTTGTGCAGTGCATTCGTATTTTTAATGATTACTCGAACTTTTCCGTGGTGACGCTGGGAGACAACGCGACACAGTTTCTTGTTAATAACAACATGTCCCTATCATGACAGAATGAAGATTTGTAAATAGTGCTTATCTGTGAAGCCATTCTAAAATGGTCAAAAACTGCCTTTTCAATGCAGTTTCCAACCAAATATAATTTAATATTTCAATAATGTTCAGTATTAGGAACTTCAATTAACTCTTTGGGCCAGTTTCACAGTCAGATTTAGTACGCCTAAAGTGCGAGTTGATACTAAATACAGGACGACACCTACCAAGACCAAAATGGAATGGGCCAGTTTCGCATATGAAACTGGCCCATTCCATTCAATTTCAGGTAGGTGACGTCTTGTATTTAGTATAGCGCCGCACTTGAGGCGTACTAAATCTGACTGTGAAACTGGCCCTATATCTTCATTAATGTTTAATCTAAAATAATCCATGTGCAATAGTTTTCGTGTAAATTTACGGGGTCTATCAGACTATATCAGAGTTAATGGGCATGTGATGAACGCTTTTAACTATCTTGCCTTGGAAAAAAATAATACTAATCCGTACATCAACTAGTCTGTTCTATTTTAGTACTAATCAAATATAATAATAATAATAATAATAATAATAGAAATCTCATGACGCCTCTTAGCTGATAATTTGAAGGTTTTGTAAATAAGATTTTTCGCGAATATTACCTCCGATATCTTAGCTTAATTTTAAACTAGATATAATATTGGAAAGGAATCTTCGATTAGTCACATTTTAGTTATCAGTTTCATTACAAGACTGTCTAGGTACTATGTTTATCACAAATACTATTAAATATTTAATCTAAAGTGAACAAGTTGAGGAGAGGAGTATTGAGGGAAATACATCCGCATTGAATCTGACTTTCCTCTCGATGCAATCCGGTCGAGATTTTAACACCCATCCTTCCTGTCAACAGAGCAGATACAATGTGTGTCGGACGTCTTAGAACTCTCGTGCATCGCTGTAGATTCACAGTCATTAGTGGTCCAATCTCCTAAGTGGTCATAATTTCACAAGAATACACATTTTGAAAAATGTCTTCAAGCAGACAAGTTTGTTTACTTTGTTTTATTCCGGGTGTTTATTGTAGACTTCCTCAGGGTATCTACCATCCGGGGAAATCAGGGAAAACGGGAATTAGCTGGGAATTTGAAGTGATATGAAAAAAATGGGAATAAGCCGGGAATTCGATAAATTACAATAAACTTCCTGGGAAAATGTGGCTTTACTCAAAATATAAAATATAATAATTATTAAAACAGTAAATAATAATGTTATTCAAACTGTAGTTTTTTTGTAGCTGTGTAATAAATTTTATAATTCCTAATAAACAATGTTAATACAAATTTAAAAAATATGTTTATTTACATTTTAAAACTTATCATTATTCATAAAAAAAAGATTAATAGAAAAATGAGGGGGCAGGTGGGGGAGTTAGAAAGATGTAACATACTTTTTAGTCGGGAATTTTAGGAAATGATCAGGGGAAATCAGGGAAAAAGTCGGTAATTTCATTGGTCAAGTAAAGTAGACACCATGATTCCTGGCCATCAGCACACAACATAGCAGACACAGCATCCATTCTACATAACCTTAATTAAGCACTGTAAAAGGGAATACCACAACTTCACCAAGGTAACATTTTTAAGCTATACTGGGAAGTAAATCCGGGACACTTGGAACAGTAAATTTTCAGTCAATTACTATAGATTTAGATACAGTAGAAACATTTTTTTTAAAACAAGAAAAACACTTGACAAACCAAGAAAATATGATTGGAATTGAAAGATAATATACAAGATATATATATATATATATTAATTTAATATTATATATATATATATTAATTTAATATTATGTATATATATATATTAATTTAATAATATTATATATATATATATATCATCATTTTAATAATATTTAGGCTCTAACGGGATTTTAATATCCATGTTTTTTTAGAGAGAATGTTTTGTATATGAATTTATGTTTTTAACTTTAACAATATTTTACTCCACGTTACACTTGCAAAACAATTTTTGGAATCCGTTTCGGATACATTTTAAATTTTGTTGATAAGGTCTTTTAAATGGAGCATACTAAAGTCCGTTAAGAGTATGATATCGTGAAAATATATAATCTCCGCAAACAAGTTAAATCCAGTTTGTTATTTTAATGACGTCTTTCACTGGTAAACAAAAAGATTAGAGCAAAGTGAGCCCTCCCTTTCGATTGGGTCAGAAAGGACTCTGCTGTTTTACGTCATACTACGTTGGTTGGTTTCGCAAGTCACGAAACCTATTTAATTCTCTCTATTGACAGACACAAAAAGAGGCTTTTTTTTAGTTTTTTGTGTTTGAAATGAAATGGTTATAAAACTGGCATTCTTTCAATTACTTTTTTATATGAGTATTTGCTGAAAAAGCAGAACACAAAGGGAGTTTGATAACTTGACGAGGAAATTAAAATTGTGAAATGTTCTGGCACAATAATGGCAGCATTAGCTGATAAAAAAAAGTTAGGCAATAATTACATTTATTTACTAGCAGAAGAACCCGGTACTGCCCGTGTTAACAACGCAATGTATTGCGTGTCTACCCCTGGCAAAACTTTTCTTTCCTTCAGACAGAAAAATAATTCATTTTAGTTCTTCCTACCCAGCTTTTAACTAATTTAAATTAGCCGCTTCAGTGGCCGCGTGGTCTAACACGTTACTCTCGGGGTTAGCTAGATTGCCGATGACTAGGGAGATCGAGGCTCGAATATCTGGCTGATATACTGAGGGAGGTTTTTTCCAAAATTATTTTCCATTCTCCCTCCACGCAAATGCGGATACATTTCCCATTAGTGTAACTAGTATATAGGCGTACAATCCGAACGGGTAGTAAGACGCGGTGCTAAAACAAATATTAAATAAATCAAATCTAAATTTCAAAATTCCGGCTTCTAGGTGCACATGTCCGTGTATAGGGGCTACTTATTTTTAAATTTCAGACCTCTGCATGCGGTAGATATCGCGCAACGCCCATTACAGTTGGACAAATAGACACACAAACTCTTCATTTTATTAATACAGATGACAGATCTCGTGGATGTATTTAACGGCTACGTTCTTTAAAAAAATATATTTTTTTTATCACCGCGTCTTACTAGGCCTATCTGTTCATCTTATATACATTTTTATATGATAATTACTCTAGTGGCGTAGGAATGAGGAAGGAAGAATTTTAGAGATAATCTAACCCGCATTCACGTGGAAGGAGAGTGGGAAACCATTTAAGAAAAAAAAAACCTCAACAGGCCAAACTGGTATTTGAACTTCGACCTCCTAGTCATCGGCATGCCATTCTAACACGAGAGTGACGCCTTAGACCATTTGGCCACAAAAGCGGGCTTTTGAATCAATTTGTTCTCTAGGAACATGACCTACCGCAATACCGACTGAGATTTGTGTTCGGAATTGTGTACCCAATACTAATAAGACGCTATGCTCTATGAACTTTGTTCAACCCTCCTCTTAGAAGTATTTTACTGGTTTAAGAATCATCCACCAAAGTGCTTCCAGAAATTTCGCCATATTAAATAATTTAGTATTTTTTAATTACGTTCCGTCAAAATGCAAGCATGTTCATTTAGGATTGAAACTTACATTTAAAGTTTTATAATAAAATATGTATATATATGATTTTATTTAAATTTGTCACCGCGTCTTACCTGTTCGGGCAATATACATGTGAACAATTATTACGTTAGTGAGTTAAGAATGAAAAAGGTGGAATTTCGAGGAAGTGTGCTCGCATCTGCGTGGAGGGAGAATGAAAAAATAATTTTGAAAAAAATCACCCCCACTACACCCGACCGGAATTCGAACTTCGATCCACTCGTCATTGACAATGTCTATTCTAAGTGTGACGCCTTAGAACAGTAGTCGACAACATTTTTGATATCACGGGCTGTACCGTTTTAAACGAAATTTTGGTTGGCAAGTTTGAAAAAAAAGACCCAAAAAAGTTCCAATTTTATATTTATCATATAGGCTAGTAATTAATTATTAGTAATAATTATTTTTATGAACACAATGATTGTTGGCTTTCTATATCATTTGCGGGCCAAATAAAATCGATCGAATCCGGCCGCGGGCCGTAGTTTAATGACCGCTGCCTTAGACCATAAGGCTACCATGTTGGATTTTTTCCAATGCTCGATCAGGCTATACAAATATGTAATAATTACACTGATTTGTTAGGAGTGAGGAAGGTTGAATTTAGAGAATGTATATCCACATTTGCCTGGAGAGATAGTGGAAAACCGCTTACTAAAACCAATTGAATAAACCCACCGATAACAGCAAATACATCACCTATTGAGAATACATAATGAAAGTGTAAAACTACATAAGTAAGCCTAGCATGTAACGCACCAATAAGCACGCGGATAAAGGTGTCAGTCCACTTATTCTTTCCTGCGTTGATTCCACTTTAATTTCTATGCTACAGTTAAAGCTAAAATATTGATTTTTCTAATTTTTTTATTTATTTTTTTCAGAAGTCCTGAAGGCCAGATATGTGTTCGCCCTCATGGGGTTTCTCGGGGCCTCCATTTTATACTTTGTACGAGTAAACATCTCTGTGGCCATTGTGGCGATGGTGAACCACACGGCCCTAGCTTCCGAACGGACTACGGTGGAGAACAGTTCGGAGGATGTCTGTCCTGGCGGCGAGACCAACGCCACATCAGCCAAGTCAGAGGTAGGTCATATCACCACACGACAACTAGTGTAGGCATGTAGGTAAAGTCAGCTATGCTGGTCATATCACCGTAGCAACTGGTGTTTTTAAGGTCCACTACTTACCATCTATAAGCTTGATAGCCATTCTTAAAGAAATTTATTTTTTATTTGAACATTAACACAAAATAAATTAACGGCTTATTCAAAAGGGTGGTGATGAAAAGGGTAGTTTAGAAGAAGTGAACACGCATGAGCTTGGCTAGTAGATGGGAAAACCTTAATGTTAAACTCCCATGTTTAACACAATCACTCGGCCAATATTAGAACCTCTACTTCCGCCATCCCCGACATTTCAGTCTATTGCAAGTATGACCGACACTTTAAGACTGTTAGAACACCATGTCTATTGCAAGCCTGACAGACACTTTTTTTAAGACATTAGACCAAAGGTTTTGGTGAAAACCATTGAAGATGTTAAAGCTATCTGAAAGCTTTTTGCTTTATTTTCTTAGAAACTAAAATAACAAAATCACGGTTCCATCTGGCTAATTTTGTGTGATAGCACTAATATTATGGAATAAACAATTGAGATATTTTAAAAAAGAGATACAAAAAATGTTGTTTAACCAACATTAATATGAAATCATTATATTTAGTGTAAGAAACTAATTTAAAACACAGGTAACTATAGTAGTATTCTGGTAGGAAGAACCTTCTAGAAAATACAAAAACACAACTTTGTGGTCAATTTTTTAGCACAGTGTTTCAATACCCATTTGGGTTGTACTCCTATGTACTAATTGCGCTAGTATTTTAAGGCTTAGGAAGGTCATATTTAAAGGAAGTGTACCCGCATTTGTGTGAAGAGGTAGAGAGTGAGAAACCATTTAGAAAAACCACCCTTATCACACCCGACCAAGATTCAAACTTATCTTCCTGTCAATGGCAGTTCACTTTTTTGTGAGTATGACACCTCAGGCCATTAGCTCACCGAAGCAGGTTATATCTGAATATTAAATGTATGAGTATCAATGCTTGGTGTTTAGTATTAGGCATAGTGTTGTTATAGCTTAAGTTAATATGGAGGTAATGTTCTAATATCTTTAAGTTGAGTATTTGTCAAATAAACCAATGATAATACAAATGGAAAACCTTATCTAAGAAAGTGTGTTTGTGAAAACCATTCTACCCAGGAACATCATTATATTTGTCATTGCTTGTTCGATTCCCAGAACTAGTTCAGCTGATAGTGTAATATTTGCTTTGTGATAACAAATTGTTGGGCAGTGCAAGCCTTTATTTGGGTCCAAGTTGTTCATATGAATTAGGTAGGTTAAAATAATCAACAGATAATTCTCTGAAGTATTTCATTGTGAAATCAAGTACATATATTAGTTTTCTTGAATGGTATGTATCTATTTTATTGGAGTAAATAACATCCACTTTCTAAACACACAGGTGTATTTGATAAATACAGTACTTTCCATCCAGCCCTAACATTTAAATATTTGCGAATTTAGGAGATCAGGGTGGACCCATACACTAAAAGTAAATCTGTCGGTACAGAATCAAAACAGTATCCCTTAAATCTGCTTCAGTGGCCTCATGGTTTAAGGTGCTACTCTCGCAATATACTAGACTGCCAAAGACAAGAAGATCGAGGTGCAATCCCGGTCAGGTGTAGGCCTACTGAGGTTTATTTTCCTAAATGGTTTTCCACTCTCCCTCCACACAAATGAGGGTAGACTTACTCTAAATTCAACCTCTCTTGTCCTTAACAAATTGGTGTAATTAGTACAGAGGCGTATAACCTGAACAGGTAGTAAGACGCAGTGATAAAAATTAAGAATGAAAAAATTATCCCTTAAATTGGTGCTTGACCCTACTAACCACATTGAAAGTCATTGGTGGTGGTGGTGGTGGTGGTGATACATAGCGCTGGTTTGTGCACTAGCTAAATGCTGGTGGTGGTGGTGGTGATACATAGCACTGGTTTGTGCACTAGCTAAATGCTGGTGGTGGTGGTGGTGATACATAGCGCTGGTTTGTGCACTAGCTAAATGCTAAGCACATTTTGCAGGTTTTGCTCCTGATAGAGAGGTTAAGGTTCAAATCTAGGCCAGGTTCTCCAACAGTGATTTTTTCTAAATAGTTTACCACTTTCCCTTCATGCTAATGTGGGAACATTTTCTATAATTTATACCTTCCTCACCATTACCCCATTATTATAATTAAATATGGATAGCTCTGACTGGTAGTACGATGCATGGTCGATGGGGTGGGGAAAGGTTACATTCAGATCTATAATCAACGAGGAGGCTTTTGGTTTACTAATTAATAAATTGAAGCCTGTTTTATAACTCCACTTTAAGTATAATAAATGTTTATGAAACACGATTGTATATTGTTCAATAATGTTTAATAACTGTCATAATTTTTCTGTAACCTTTCAAGTAATTAACTGCTTGTTAAATGTCATCCAGGGTTAGTTAAAAAATATTTCGAAACACTTTCTACTTAATTTAGGTGTTAAGTTTTATATTATAGGCCTCGATAAAACAATTTTTCACAGTGTAAATATTTTTCGACTATCAATATCTACTATAACTGCACAGTTCCTAACACAAATTCACTAAATTTAATACAAACACAGAAAAGTTATATCCTAAGAGAATTAGCTAATCATGAAATTCTTGTCATTTGAAAGTTAAACAATTTCTTCAAAGTTTTTTTTTTTTTAATTGTTAGGATGGAGAGTTTAAATGGGATGAAGAACTTCAAGGCATCATCTTGTCGGGGTTCTTCTATGGCTATGCCGCTGGTCAGCTTCTCGGAGGACAGTTGGCGGAGAGGTTCGGTGGCAAGATCGTCTACGGTCTGGGGACGTTCATCGCTGCAGCCCTCACAGTCGTAAGCCCTCAGTGTGCCTGGATAAGCGACAAGCTGCTCTTTGCAGTACGTCTCTTGGAAGGACTTGCAGAGGTACGCCATCTCAAGACCAGTCTTGGACATTGAGAAATGTGTGGTGCAGAACAAACTGATACTATGGTGCTCTGCCACTCTGAGAGTAGATTTCACACTTGTCACTTCTAGTGGTCAACAGGATAATGCACACAAATTTTTTTCTTTTTTTTTCAAAAATAAACCTAAGTTGTCATTTGAAGTGTGCTTTTTACTGCCAAAAAATATTATGTTTTTCATTATGATTAAGGGTATGTTGGAGGAATTTTTAAAATCTTTGTTGGAGGAATTTAAAAAAAAAAATTTTGTTCGAAATAAACTAATACAATGCAGTTCATTAGGATGCAGCATTTTGAAACTAAAAATAATGGAGTCTTACTAATTATTTTTTTAAATCGAGTACAAAAAAAAGAATCTGAACCAAAATAAAGGCAAACGTGGGCTGTAGTATGCTCTTTTGTTCCAGAAAGCTTCACCTGCCCTTGAGTGGGAAAGTAGCACATTATTCAACCTCGATAGTGAGAGTATGCTGTAATTTGTTTTGTGAACATGTGTTGGTATGAATGGGTTTCTACATGTTGTGCTTGGGATGTTTAAGCTTCTGGGCTGTACGAAAAACGTATTGAAAAGTATGTTTAGTACCATTAGATGATAACACATTTGCCTTTGTTTTCAGGGTTTTGTAGGAATTTAATTGATTATACACATTTGTAATCAAATGTTTTGAATTCTAATCGAATATAAATCTTTTATAAACATGCTCCAACACACCCTTATATGCAAAAATAAGTCGTGTTTGCGATGAAGCAAGCTATTGCATCTAAATACAGAGTATGTTTCAGTGTAATCCAGTAATGTGGCATCGTCTCCTTTGCAGGGGTTGGCAAAGTCTGTGGACGACCGGCCCTTGCGATTATCATCTCCCACATTTATAACCTCTCCCCCAAAGATAATTTGATTTATTATATGAAATGAAATATTGTGTCCTCAGGTGGGTTATTTTTTTTACTATACAGAAATATCTAATGGCACAGTTAAAATGACTTCTTATGATTTTACAAATGTACTTTTTTTTTTAAAAAAAAACATGCTTGATAGCTTACATTTTGCATTTCCTAGTTGCACTATGTCAAACTCTTTAACAGAGCACCATAGGAGTTAAAAGAAAAAGTCAAGGACAAACCCAAATCTTTTGGAATCTTTTTTTGTTAGTCTAAATTCCAATGTTAAAATAATAAATGCACAGTGTTCTTAACATGATCATGATGAAAACGTTGGGTTAAAGGTATTTTATTCACATTTAAATTCATTCACTTTTGAAATAATTGTGTACCATCGAAGATTCCAAAAGTTTCAACCAATGAGGACACCCCATCACAACAGGTAGCTATTTGAAATTGGAACTATTTGTATATTTTTGTAGCCAAGGATGTAACCTGAATCTACTTTGAGAAGTACAAATCATTTGAGAATAATTGTAGCTCTTAAGAAAAAAAAATAAAAATAATAGTGTGTCCTTGCACAAAAAATGTGTTTCAGAATCTACATTGACGCTGCGACAGTGCATGTTTTCTTTGGCTCTTTTATGAATAAAGCTGTGATTCTTCTCTTTGTTCACAATAATTTAGTAGAATAGAAGAACTGATGAGAAATCGGGTTCCCTCACTTTTATTTTTATTCTTTTATTTATGGTAGTACTACCCTTTATTAATTTGCACTTTTTTAATCTATTAAAATAAAGAAGCATGTCTTATTATTTATTTTTCTCATAATTTGTGATGCGGTTGATATTTAAATAACACTGTTAAATAGAACTCCCCAATTTGATTCCCACCGTAAAAGTTCTATCTTTTTTTTTTACTTGTCAGTTCTTTTTCCACTTTCATCTAATTGCTTCACCTCAGTTTTCTTCACTCATTTGTTTTTCAAAATGCAGTACAGGTGGATTCTCAAATATATTTCATAGCAGAGGACAAAAAAAAAACCATGTTTTTTTGAAACCATGTTTAATGTATCATATGGCTCATTAAAGGTTTTGATCTATTCCTACATCTAGGTGAAGTAGGTGTGACACTTAAGTACATATCGAAGAGGATTATGGCACACACATCCAGGAAGTACCGCAAATAAGACGGCCATGCAATGTAAGTGAATGCCACGTGACCTAAAACCAAACAAAAAAAAAGTGTGCTTTATAAGTGTTCAGCTTCTGGATCAAGTGTCAACGTTGGGATGATTGTGCTTTAGCCCTAGTTTGTGTTTTTTTTTAGTTTGTAAGTTTTGAGTGTATTTTTTCAGCGATTCCTAGATTTAATTTTGCCCATCATTAATTATGTTATTTGAGGATCTTTGTTCCACTGGGCAAATGACTCAACTGGTGCCGTAAAGAGACCGCAAATTTTCTTTAAAGCCAATACAAATACGGTTGATTCTTTTTCCTTTGAAACAAAGTTCCTTTGCATTGTTTTGATTAAAATTTTAAGTTTCTTCATAAATCACTAACTTGTTTACCCAACACATTTTCAGAGCGTCACATATCCAGCTTTGCAGTTTATGATCTCGAAATGGGCGCCCCCACAAGAAAGAAGCAGATTCTCGATCATATTTTCAGGTAATTGTATAGCAAATAGTCCTTTCATAAAGCATTTTCATAGAATATTCTAGGATTAAAACGTTCAGTTAAAATTTTAAAATATAATAATATTACAACAATTTTGTAGAATACATACTGAAAGCTTAGTTTAATTCATTAATGTTTTCATTCCCCAAAAGCATTTTCTTCATAATAGAAACAATTTTCCTTGCTCCAAATTTAAGTTTAAAAATTTAATCATCTCCCATATTGTAACCATAAATAGACACCATAGAACTTAAACAACCATTAAATATGCAAGCACTATAAAGTGAGTTTAATGTCCTGTTTGAATAACTGCTTGTAACCAGCTTATAGCAGATCGTTTCAAGGTTAGCAACAGTGCAAAACAAGTTACTAAAAACTTTCCTCAACTCGCAGAGTCGTATGTTTGCATAGCACGGACATTAGGGTTGTGCTTTTAAATCCCCAACTAGCTCAATGGTAGGTCCCATATAGTAATATCTAATTAAATGTTGACATATAATTAAAAAAATATTAATGTGTATTAACTGGAGTTCCTAACCCTTTTCTTTCCTTCATCAAATCGTCAAAGATATATATCATGAGGACACAGTTATAATTATCTTTATTGAAATACCAATAATAACTTGATTAATTTTTATTTGAATATAAGGTTTTTTTTTCCAATGTACACTGTTTTTGTAAGTGGAATATTATGTATTAATTTATCTCTCTCATCCAAGTTCTAAACATTTCTTTGTTGGTATTGTTCCCAAAACTACTAATCAAATCAGAGTTTGTATTTGCTTCAAAAACTTTACATCACCATGAAAGGAAGTTCACACACAAACAATTACTTATAGTGAAACCAGGATTGCTGGTTGAATTGTCTAAGAGCGCATTGGGCAAACCTTTTACCAATCGCCATAAATGGTAAACTGGCCAAAGTGTGGTAAATTTGAGTTAAGTCAGTTTTCTAAGTAAAATTAACTTTTTCCCTGATAGCGTGTAATGGGTTGCAGCTTGGTATTTCCTGCATATCATTGCAAGCGTTCCCTAAATGCGTAGTTTAGCTAATTAGGCAATGTTTCAACAATTTCTCAGACAAAAGGATTGTCACATTTTGTATTAAATTAGCTTGCATTTTCAATTTGAAAAAAAAAAATTACATTTGATTTTGAGGCTGCTTTAACTTTGTAGTCAAAATGTACATGTCTTGAGTAAACTTGTTCACACGGAGTGTGTTATGAACAATCTTGTTCGAACAGTGCGTGTTGTTTTAAATGTTCAATTGAGCAACCTAATTTCTAAATTTGTATATGGTGTGGTGAATTTCACTTATTCGCTGAAACCTCCGGCTAGATTGAAATGTATGTTGCCCACCTTTGGTTTAAGGCATCTCTCTCGCATTAGACTGGATTTGACATGACGGAGAGGTTGGTGTTTGAATTTTGGCAACATACCTCAGGGTGGTTCAGACTTAAATGTTTTATCACACTTTCTCAGAGCAAATGCGCTTATATTTTCTTTTTATTAAACAAATAGCCAGGATAGTTAGTATGTCAAGTAGCATGTATCACATTAAATTTACTATTACCTGATTTGGTGACTGCTTGGTCTAAGGCGTCACTCTTATAAAAGACTAGACTGCTTGATCACAGGAGGATCAAGGTTCCATTGTTTTTATTTATTTACATACAAGCAACTTCATTAGTTATCTTAATTCTAAAACAAAAATAACAAAAATATAAGTTAAATGAGAATAATAACGCTTCTACAGTTAAGTTGAAATAAACCACTTCACAGATCACTTGATTCCAAGTTTGTTCTGAGAGTTTATTAATAATGTCATGTGGATTGTTTCAAGTCATTTTGGCAATTGCCCTGCTCCCCACACCACCCTCGCCCCTTTGCGCACTCCCCCTAATATCTTGAAGTGGTGAATGTTGGTCCTTTACTGTTAGTTACCCATACACCACCGCATTACATTCTTAGTTTTAGAAAACTTTTCATTTTTGAGCCCCATCATATTATCATTACTAATCCTCGAGCATAAAATATCATTTTTTTAAGTGATGTATTAATCAAAATAAACTGTTTGACTTAGAGCCAAGCAAATGGATAAAAATTAATCATTGAACATGATTAGTAAGCAAAGCATAACTTTAATTTTTTAAAAAGGTACCACACAATCAAAACTGCCAAAATGTGTGAGAACTTGCTTGAATCTGATCCAATAAATCTTGGCTTGGTCCCATTCTATACTCAATCAAATTGTTTGGGAAGGTGGATACCTCGGCACCATCACCTGTTTCCCCATCTCTGGCCTGCTTTGTGACTGGGGGGTGGCGGGAGGCTGGCCCATGGTCTTCTACGTGTTTGGGGGTCTTGGAGTCGTCTGGTTCATACCTTGGCTGTTCCTCGTTTATGATACACCACAGCAGCATCCAAGGATTTCCAAAGAAGAGAGGGATTACATACAGACCTCAATCGGCACTGTCCCCACTAAGGTAAGATTTGTTTGAACACACAGACTACTAATGCTTACAATTTAAAGTATTTAAAGAAAAATTGTGTGTAGGTGCTATTACTTACTATTCCATTGAGCTACAAGTTTAGGGATTGAAGATTGAAAAAATATATGATTAATTTAATGATATTTTTGAGGAGACCCTACTGAAAATGGATCCAGCTTGCTGTGTACATTACTTCTAGCAAGACCTTTGCTTAGTTGAGATTAACTCCTTTTGTTTATTAAATTTCTGATTAATTGTGGATTAGAATAAGGATGGTACTGACAAAGCACATTTATGTGTAACTTGAAAAACTAAGTTCAATGATATTTTATATTGTTATTAAATTATATTTGGAGAAGGTACAGGAAAGATAGATATAAACAATGACAAAAATACAGTTTACACTTTACATTGATGCCATTAGACAAATCGGTAATGGCTGTCTTTTGAAGAAAATTGATCGTTTATGCCCATTCCCTCGACACTGGTCTCAATCTATCGGAACTCGGCAGGAGAGAGTGTGAAACGTGCAACACAACTTCCTAAAAGAAGAAACTAAAACAAAAACAAAAGGGAAATAAATTAAATTGGTAGCTCTAGGAACCTGTGAGAAAAATACGTGATTTTAAGTGATAAAGGGTGCTGCATTGTTTACCTTATATAAAGGCACTGAAGGACAATTCAAATGTTTGTCCATCTTCCATAGTCTATATTTGTTTCATTAGTTTATTAATAGACCATACTGACCAGCACTGTTTGTACAGTGCTAGTGAGCTAGACTGGCATACTCTGCTCTGACCTGAGAGGTTGAGATTCAAGCAAATGCCAACCTGGTAAACTGGGGATGGTTTTCACATCCTGGGCTTATAACATACCTTGTATAAAGATGTCATGCTTAGATGCTTCTCATGTCTAGTTCTAATTTAAGCAAACATTGACGTTATTGATTTGCTTATAAGTAGATTGCTGTAAATGACTTTACCATAAACTTGCCTGTATTGTTGCATCCTTCCACAATATGGTACTTTTTTTGTGGACTTTCTCAGTTGGCAATAAAATAAACTGTATCAACTTCAAGTCTTGTATTTACTCTTTCTGTCTGCCCCCAACTTAACTGTCTCTCAATTACATCACTAAAACACATTTTAATTTGAATACTCAATCGATATGTAATTCGACACCTTAGCTCAGTAGGTAGCGTCTGTCTACTGAACTAAGGGTCCCGGGTTCGATTCCCGGCATGGCCGAAAAATTTATCTTTGGTGGAATATGGGTTTACCCTTTCAACAGTGATGAATTAACGGCAGAGGACTGGATATTGTGCCTGTCCAAGTCTTACGTTGGATTAGAAGGCATATGAAGCTACAACAGGCCTAGCAAGCTGGTAGTGGAAAATATCTAGCTTGAGTTCTGACCCAGCCAGGGTGTAAAGTAAAAAATTGATATGAAGTTTCATACCCTCGACCAAGATGCAATACTTCTTGGGCCACAGCACAGACATCCGACAAAGTCCAGTGCATAGTGCAGAGTATAAGGGGCACTTCATTGGCTATATTCAGCCCTGTCTAGACCTAACCATAAAGTCTTGGAAAATATATTTAAAATATTATTTATTTTTAGAAAGTGCTTGCCACACCTTGGAAAGAACTACTTCTGTCTCCTGGTCTCTGGGCATGTGCTGTGATGTACATGGGGATCGGCTGGACATTCTTCACACTGCTGACAGGACTGCCAACTTACATGAAACACGTTCTTCATTTCAATATAAAAAGTGTGAGTAGTTATTGACACTTGTACAAACTCTAAAATTAATTCTCTTTTTTAGTTAGCTAAAATTAGATGGTGTAGATATCACATTTTATAAAAACTATATTTGTCACTGTGTTTATTAAAAAATGTATTAACAATAAATTCACTATCTTAAAGTGTATGGATGCATTTTCCCCCTATAATGTAAAAAAAAAAACCAAGTAATTTCTTTAATATTTTTTTATCATATATTTTTTCACTGTAATTTTTTTTTTTCATTTTTAAATATCTTTTCACATATTACCAACCTTACGCTCTCTGTAGATTTATGGGTTGGAGATGAGAAAAGTTGAACCTGAGGAAAATGTATTCATATTTGACTCTAGAGAGAGAATGGAAACCCTTAGGCAAAAACAGTTGGTACATATGACCAGAATTTTAACACAGATCTTTTGTCACTGGCAAGCCAATCTATTGTGAGAGTGATGATACCTTAGACCAAATGACCACAAAATAATTTATTAACAGATATAATATATTTGATTTATATTTCATAAATAATTATGCATATTAAGTAATAGTAATTAATGATTTATTTTTTCATATACCGATTAAATTTCTAGATGTTTATTATTGTTATATATTATCATTTCAAAAGTTCTCTATATCTTACTTTACAGAACGCACTTCTATCGACCATTCCTTACATAACTGGAGGAGTTTTCAGTGTGATTCTCGGCTACCTCATGGACTATATAATTGCAGAAGGATGTGTCACAAAACTCACCGCATGCAAAATCTGCAATGCAATTAGTGAGTTTGGTTAAACTTTTTTTTTTACATCCATTACTCTTTCCAGCCTGTGTTTGGCGTCAGTTTTTTATTCAAGCCACATATTTTTCACTACTGGCTTGCTAGGCCTGTCGTAACTTCATTTGTCTTATAATCTAACTTAAGACTAGGACAGGCACAAAATCCAGTTCCCGACCGTTAATTCATCACTGTAAAAGGGTAAACCCACATTTAACCAATGATAAATTGTTCAGCCATGCCTGGAATATAACCCGGGACCCTTAGCTCACTAGACGGGCAAGATAACGACTGATATAAGGTGTCTGATAACATATATAATATGTACAGTTAAACATCGATAATCCAGACTTAATTGATCAAGATTTAGCTTAATCCAGAATATAGTTAATTTTTATAAGTTACTTAGTATTGTATAATAGGCACCAAATTCAAAAGAAAGAAATATCATGTGGATAATGGTTTATTTTCTAGAAATATTACATAAATTACCACCACTCCACCATGAAATACAAAGAATATATAGCTTTTATCTACTTCATGTACAGTTTGTTTAACCTTAATTCTGGCTATTAACGATTTATTGTATTTTGATAGTAACAAGTGGAATAAATAGTTTTGTTCAACTTTGTTCCTATGGAGAGCTATTTATTTACATCCATTACTGTTTCCAGCCTGTGGCCTGGTTCATAGTTTTAGTCAAGCCATATATTTTCCACTACCGGCTTGCTAGGCCTGTCATAGCTTCATATGCTTTATAATCTAACTTAAGACTAGGGCAGGCACAACTTCCAGTCACCAGCCATTAATTCATCACTGTGAAAGAGTGAACCACATTTCACCAATGATACATTTTTCATACATGCTGGTAATCGAACCCGGGACTCTTAGCTCAGTAGTCAGACACACTACCGACTGAGCTAATGTGTTAGATTATATATGGGAGCTAAATAATAAATATATTTGAGACTAAAAGAGGTAAATAAAATGGATTTAATATACTGTTTTATTTTATTGAAATTCACTGTATTGACTAAATAGAAACACAGACCAAGTCAATATTTGATTAATTCTAGACCTAAAATTAACCAATGTATGTACAAAATTTACTACTTTAGAGCTAATGAAATTTGGTATCGGTACGGTATGTACTGGGGTTTCTGTTACGGTAATTTTAAAATGTTATATTAATTAGAGATGGGTTGAAAGTCTCTTGGATTCAAATCTTAAATTTTCATTTAAATCTAGAATCTTTGGATTTTTAAATATGCACAGTTTTGAATGAAAACATTTAGACTTTAACTAAAGAACAGTATTTCTTAAGGCTTGTTGCCAATGACAAATGATATTTTGATTGTGATGTCCAATATCTCGTAAACAGTCCTTTTTATTAAATTAATTATATTAATAAAAATTGTTTATATTTTTATTTTGCTACCCTCCTAGTTACCTAACTCTATATAATTAATTACTTTTACATAATTAATTACTTTTACCAGTTTCTTAAAATTATTTCAAGTAAGGATTTTAATAATTATTGTATTAGAGATACTTTTATTTTAGATTTCCATGAATCTTGAATTTCTCAATTACCTTAGGATTTGAGGAATCTAGGATTAGAGTGTCCCATCTCTAATATTAATAAATATCATAAAATAAAAATAAATTTTAAGAAACACAAAATATTTTCTTACATTTTTTAAGCATGGATTTTGTTTGACGAATGGGACAATGCTACTGATGGAAGAGTCAAAATAGTGCTAAAAGGGATGCTTGCAGGAATGTGAATGAGCTATGTTAAAACAAGAGCAAATCTCTGTTAGTCTACAAAGTTCAAAAACAATCTTTCTGGTTTTTTAAAATCCTATGTTAAGGATGTGCGAAGCTTCAAAACTTGACTTAATAATAAAATTCCAACTTAGAAAATTGTGAAGCTTCGCCAATAAAAATATTTACCGCTAAAATATTCCATTTATGTCCAAACAGCCATTCTGAGCTGTTACAAATTTATAGTCATATGAAGATATCTGATGTAATTAAATTGCATATTATGATAATAATAATTTTATTTATGAGATATGAATGACGTGTTACAAAAAATTGTAAAATTTTTCTAATGATTTTAGTGGACCAAGTTATAAAATTAAGCAAAATATATTTTTTCAAGAATATAACTAATAACAAAAAATATTTGAACTTCAACATGGCTTTGTGAATATTTCAAATATCAGATTATACATTATATTCAAATAAAAATACATAATTTTGACTAATATAATATACAATTCTGATTAAAAAATTTATTAAATATGCTATTTGTATTCAATTCAAAATTTAAAATCTAATATCCATACAGGCATAGTTGCACAATCATATGAACACTTTCTTTTAAAAATATACTCTTGACCTATGTTTTTTAACTCCAGACTCAATTTCTAACCTATGTTTCTTAATTCCAGCCTCAATTGGTCCAGCTGTGACGTTAATCCTGATCACAGTAATAGGGTGTAATCCAGTATGGATAATTGTATTGTTGGCCATCAATGGCCTCTGTATGGGCACACAGTATACTGGCAACAGCATGAATCTCATCGCCCTGGCACCAAACTTTGCTGGCACTACCTACGGCTTGTGTAACACCTTCTCCAGCTCGGTGGGCATTCTGGCACCTTACGTCACAGGCTTCCTCACCAAGAATAATGTAAGTCTATAGGAAATCAAATTAAACTTTTAATAAAATCACCAAATAACTCACTAAAGATAATCTCTTCCCAATTTTTTGGTGTATTAATATTATTGGATGATCTGTACTTCAACAGGTTCATTGCCTCCTCTAAATTAAGCCCTCCAGCATGTCCTATCAATAGGGGTGTGCGAAGCTTTGAAAATTTGACTTGGCTTCGAAACATACATCAGCTTTGACTTTGCTTCGAAACAAATTCCGGCTTCGAAGCTTCATCAATAAAAATATTGGATGCTAAAATACTCGCATTTATGTTCACGTTTAGCCATTCTGAGCTGTTTCGTACATTACAAATTAATATTCATATGGGGAAAAAAATCTGAAGTAATTGAGTTGAATGTTATGATAACTTGATTTGTCAGATAAACACAAAATATTACAAACAATTGTACAATAAAACATTTTCCAATTAATTTTAGTGCATAAATTAATATAAATAACCACTATAAAATATTTTTTTCAAACATAAAACAACTAAAAGAAAATATTCGATCTTTGATTTGGCTTTGAGAATATTTCTTGTACTCTATTTGAGGTTGCTTCGAATTGAAAGTGGACTTCGCACACCCCTATCTATCTATAACTTCCTCTTGTAGACCTTAAAACTTTATCTTCTTTCCTTCTTAGAGGTCATTCATCTGTTGCTTTCATAGTCTTCCTGGTCTCCTTTTCTCTTTCACTTAGCTGAATCCAAGATCTATCTTGATATTGAATTTGAGTCATATCTTTCAAATATTAAGGTTAGGAAATTCATTACAAAATAATAAGAGGGGCACAGTCCACACATAGCACTGCTGCCATTGAACAAACAAATATTAAGTCACCTTTAAAAAACTTATTTAGTTTTAATCTACCTTATTTTCTCCCTTGTATGTCTATAAGGAAAACCTCTTTTCACTTTATGAGGTAATCATATCATAGTTGGAAGAAGTTATGGGAAAGGTGGATAAAAACATATAAAAGGGAACAAACACAATATGGCTTATACAATGAAAAGAACACAGTTCACACTTTACATTGCTGCCACTGGACAAAGAAAATTGATCGTCACCGCCCAATCCCCTGACCTAGGTTTCATTCCATCGGAACTCATCAGGGCGGAGTGAGAAACACGCAACGCAACTTCCTAAAAGAGGAAACAAAAAATAAATAAAAAGGGAGAAAATGGAAAATTGTAAAGAATGATAGTGCACATAGATAGCAACAAATATAATATTATTTTCTCCCTTGATATTATGATGGATCTTGATGTTTCATGTGCCACAAACTCAAAAACAATGGGTCTTGCAAATTTGTTTGTTTGAACCTTGGCTACAAACACACAACTTGATGGATTTCACTCAAACTTTATATTTAAATACCCGCCTCGGTGGCGTAGTTAGCTAATTCGCTAGTCATGTTGAGCTAGACTGCAGAGGATGGAGAAATCGAGGTTCGAATCTCGGTCGGCTGAACTGGGGGTGGGTTTTCCTAAATGGTTTTCCACTATCCCTCCACGCAAATGCGGCTTCACTTCCTCTTAATTCAACCTTCCCAATTCCTAATCCATTAGCATATAGCCTGAATGGGTAGTAAGATGCGGTGCTAAATAAATAAAAAATAATTATATTTAAATGTTATATGGTCACAACTAGAGGCCATAAAACATTTTTTTTCACTAAGTCCCTATGATTATTAAGAGTAATTTACCTATTGAGGTATAAATTTTTTTTTTCGAAAACCTCTTTTACTGTTTGGTTTTAAATGTGTGTTAATTTTTTGGCATGTGTTTGCAATACATGATGAATAAGAATGGATGTTTGTTTATCTAAATAAAAAACATGCACAGAAAAAAAATCTTGAGTGTTATTTAGTTGCAACTAATTTTTGAAAATGTTGTTAGCAACCATAATGGATTATATAAGAAAGTATAGATTGTGTTGTACGGATTTGTACAATTTATTCTATTAATACATTTTATGAAAGATGTTGAGTAGTTATGTATTAAATCTTGGGTCTTTCATTACTACACATTTTATTGTTAAGTTATAAAGTCACTTATTTCAAATACTGGAGATTAGGCATATTAGCTCATCTGGTGGCAGGTCTTTTTAATCTGCTTGTTCTCAGGTTCGTTTCATGACAGACGGAAAAAAGTTTATTTTAATAGGGCTTCCCCTTTAAGTTTTGTTTTAATGTAATGATTATTATATGCAAGCACTAGCTCTTAATACTATAGATGTGATTCCAGTTTTTCTTGGTTCTTAAATTCTAACCTCATTTTTTAATTCTTGATTAAGATTCCTCAACATTTAAAATTTCGGTTCCTTTCCTTACATCCAATCTCACATTAAAATATATGTTATCTTTATACCGTATAATTTATTTAAAAAAAATTAGTTTAGATGGTAATTTTTTTCCCCATTTTTATGGCCTTATTAGATTTGTAAAAGATCACCAGAACAAATGCTTTGATGTTTAAATTAAAACAATTTCGGTACTAAATTTATGCAGCACAGTAACTTATGATGACTATAAAACATTGCCAATTTATGGTTATTCTTGCAATACTTTAAAAACCAGAAATTTCATCAACTCATAATTTGTTTCTAGCCTGTGACCGGGGGAGTTTAGTAAAATACCTCCATTTTCCTCCATCCTTTCACCATTATTCCTCCTGTAATTTCTTCCATTCTTCTCTCACTTTCACACTTTGCTACGGCTCCTGCCATCCCTTTCTTGGTCTCCTTTGTGGTCTTTTTCCTACATACTTCTTCTCCAACATTCGCTTTGGTATTCTCTCATGTTCCATCTTCATTAAATTTCATCAAATGAAATTTGCAAACTTTGAACAAAGTTTTATCCTAAATCATATCAAAATAGATTCTCATATATTTGGATATCGGTAGGAATAAAGGGCAGTGATTATATAATTTGACAACGCTACATAATATCACACTTATAATAAACTTTATATCGTTTAGTACGTCATATGCTTTTTAAATATTGTGAAGACAAAATATATTTTTCTCCACCAAAGTTAAAATAGATAGTCTTTAGTTTTGGGTAAGTTTGGCATCATCTTAGTCACGGCCTGAAGTTTTTGGTTAAGTTCTTACTAGAAGTACTATTTTATGTTTCAGCAAACACGAACACAGTGGAACCTAGTGTTCTACACTTCCGCAGCAGTTAGTGTTATCACCTTCATCTTCTACATGGCCCTTTGTACAGACGAGGAGCAGCCGTGGAACAATCCTCATCCAGATATAGGTCTGTATCAGATATGTCGACAATTATTAGCTCGCTAATCCCATTAAATGATAGTTCTGGCATATAAATAAAACGACAGTATTCATAATTGGGTAATCTTTCATTGTGAACATTTGTTAAGGTTCTATTCCTGTAAGATTGCATTGGGGATGGGTGTGATTTTCCCATACTTTCTCTCTAATTTTAGAATTGGTGCACTTCATTAATAGAATTACACCACAGTAAAGCAAACCGTTAAAATAGAAACTGTCATCCAATGATGAGTGACTAATATTTGAAGCCAAGTAGAAGTTTTTTTAAACCCCCACACCCCTAATTGTTTGACATGCTGATGTATTGGTTGTGGCATATTTGTTGTGACCACCAAACACAAGCATGGCTGTTTTATATGTATATATAGTTTAATTTTAAAACTATTTTATAGTGTCTTGAAATGAAAATTAAAGTTTAAATTTAGTCTTTATAATATGTTTATTTTTAGCTATGGAACCAATGAATAAAAAGCCAAAGAGTGAACTCGACAAAATGAAGTCCAACGAATCTTTCAGCCAACTTTCCCTTCAACTAGCATAATTGGCTGCTAACGTTAATGATGTGTTTAGACATATTTTACTAAAGTTAATTTTAATTTTGGTGAGTTAATTTATTTAACCACATCATTCTTCCTTAATTAAATTCAAATTATCAAAATAAGGAAAGTATTAGTTTATAATGTGCGATTGATCAATGCATTAAAATACTTATTCTTCCAAACTTTTTTTTTTAATGTGAATGAATGAATCTTTAAAATATTTATATATTACTATGGTACTTTAAAAGCCAATTATTTCTCGAAATTATAAGACAAATTATTCTTAATTGTGATGGAAGAATTTTGAACGTGACAATTTATTTACTAGGGCATGACTAGCAAGTGTAATTTCTGAAAGAAAGTTTTATATCTGTGAAAGTTTTGCAAAAATTTACAAGCTGTGGTGAAATTTACAAACAATCGCAAATGCACGCAGTGTTGCCATGAAGAATGAGAAGAAATGCTTATAATAATTAAAAATCAAATACATTTTAGAACAACAATGAAATGATATTGCTCGAAGTGAACACAGGTGATCCTAGTAAAATGAACCAATTGTAAGTTTGCAGTAGGACCAAATGCCATTTATTAGGCTACTGATCGGAATTATTTGCCAAATCTTTACCTCTTAATTAACATATTCTTTTCATTTTTATAATACTCGGTACTTAAATTATTAAATGCTGTATTTGTAAAAAAATATTAAACTGTTCAAATAATTGTATTTTAAAAATTGTGATAGTGTACGACTTAAAAGTACTCCTTAATTTTAGGTCATAAGCCTTTTTTTTTTTAACACTTTAGCTAGGCCTTTAGTTTTTTCAAAATAAGTGCCTCAGTACTACTAATAGTACAGAACCATTTTTCTCAAATTGGCTTCCGCATTAATATTTGTGTGCATAAAGGGAAATAATTTTTAATATATAGCTATTTTTACATTTTACTCAACTAGCTAGAAATTGTTCTCACTAAAAGAATAAACATGTTTTTAAGTCATAATTTTAAGGATTGAAAACCTTTCATATAGGTAGCACAATCACATTTTTGATTATCTTTTTATGTTTTTTTTATTACTGCTCATTGCATGTACTCAGATATGTTCGTCCATCATTCATCTAGATGTATCTTTGCTTTGTTACCTGAATATGGCTTTCTTTACAAAGCAACCCTTGACAAAATGTGTGTATATACATGTAAATTGCTTGTCATACTATTAAATGTTCAATGTGAGTTATTTATTTTTTATACACTCGCAATAAGTTAATTATAAAAATACAAATTGAATGAAAAAATAAGTGTTGTTTATTTAGTAATTTTATTTTTACCAAAATCTCCTTCGAAATGCTGTCACAATTTGGTTTTATTTTTTAGGATCATATAACACAAGGTCATCTCAATGGAGAGTGATTTTGGTGTTAAATCCTCCCTTCTCTTTTTGTACCCCTCCCATTAAAGTATTAGGCATTATTTAAAAAAAAATTTTGGCACCACATGTTTTAACAACCTGTTTAGGTTAATATGTACTAATTACGCCAATGAGTAAGGGGTGAGGACGGTTGAACTTAGAGTGAGTGTACCCGCATTTTGTATGGGGGGGAGTAGAAACAATTTTTGGAAA
>CABFWB010001120.1:24439-35015 GCA_902151455.1 Timema bartmani | reverse complement strand
AAGAGGGACGGAACATCTAGACGCGAAAGGACGGTTCGAGAAGCGTGGTGGAGCATGGAGAATGATCCAGACTAAAAGTTTCTATCGCTCACTGACGTCTCGGGCATCATACGTCACACTATTTTTCCCATGACACCTTGCGCCGACTTGAACTCCGTGCTTCATTCAGTCAGTCTTAGCACAAAGTTTATAGTGGAGTGTAGTTCGGGAGGCCGGCTCGGGAGACGTGATAACAACAACATAGGGCGATGGGGCATGGTAAGTCCACTTTAGTATTACTTCACCAGTGCTTCGTTGATGTTTTAATCTTTTCTTGTAGTGGTTATTTCAATAAACGCTACACCTTCTTTACTCACTGTGTTACAATAGTTAATTTTAAATCATCCACTTATTTTTTTTTAGCACAGAGTCCTACTACCTGTTCAGTTTATACATCTGTGTACTAATTATACTAATGGCTTAGTGATTAGGAAGGTTTGATTGAGATAAAGTGCATCCGCATTTGGATAGGAGAGTGGAAAACCATTTAAGGAAAACCACCCTCATTGCACCCGACCTCCAATCTCCTCGTCTTTGGCAGTTTAGTAGAACACGAGAGTGGCATGTTAGACCACGCGGCCACCAAAGTGGGTAAGTGCTGCTATTGTTTTATTTTAAAACTACAGCAAAATAAACCCTTCTAACTTTTATTTGGACATTATTTATTTCTTGTTATGAAACCAATTGATTATTGGGAAACAATTATGTTAGGGCCCGGCCACTATGACGTGCCGACCGGCTTCTTTCACAGTCTACCTAAAGAGTGCCAAGCAAACCCTCCAAAATATATTATAACACAACATGGCTGGCACAATTGATAGAGACGGTCACATCTTTGACAATTGGGTTTTAATTTTTATTCATGTATTATATCACTGCAGTTTTCCCATCCTCTTTCCACGCAAATTTGGATGTGGTTCCTTTAAAATACCCTCCTCATCCCTACTCATTAGATTAGGGCTCAAGCTGCATATAAAAAACCAAACATATGAAGGTTTCAGATGGGAGAATTTATTTTTATAAGCTACTCTGATTTTTTTTCTCAGAGGTATAAAATTTCCTGTCAACTGCTCTAATTGAAATTTTAAAATAACTCTTTATTTTGTTTTCTAATATTTAACCATTTTTGCCAATAATTGTTGGAAAAATGTCTCGGTACACAGTTTACGCCTAGTTTATACCCCAATTTTCTTATAAATGGACTTAATCTGACAGCTAGGAAAAGCTATTAGATTTACATTAATGTATTCATAGCTAAAGTAATGTGATTAGCCTGTATCACTTTTGAGAGAATACCTATAAAATAAGACCAATAATATTGTAAAATGTTATCAATTTTGACCGCAAACATATATGTTTGTATTTTCTAAAATGTGCTCCAAATGTTCATTTGTGAAACAAAACTAATTGAACTGATTTTAATTCCATTGGTGTCAAGTGAAGAATGCAGAAAACTGTAGGTTACTTTTCTGATTCAAGCGTCTAATTTCCTGGTTAATCGGCTCTTTAGACTGTACAAGAGTGAAAGCAAGAAATTTAAAATATTTATTTTTATGATGGGGAACCTTCCTAATAAATTAAAAACTATTTAATAAGTAAAGATAAAGCAAAATTGTTATATAATTTTTGATAAGAAATAATTAAACTAATAAAATTATCTGTCCAAATATTTAGTAAGATGCCTTAGTTTTTTTTAATAGTTAGCTAACGCGCTAGTCAAGTTAAGTTAAACTGCCAAGTACAGGGAGATCGAGGTTCGAATCTCGGTTGGGTGAACTGGGGGTGGTTTTTCCTAAATGGTTTTCCACTCTCCCTTCACGCAAATGTGGGTTCACTTCTTCTAATTTCAACCTTTCCAATTCCTAAGCCATTATTGTGATTAATACTTAAAGTGTATAACTCAAACGGCTAGTAAGACTCAGTGCTAAATAAATAAAATAAAATATTGGGATGCAACTTATAAAAAGTCATGATGATGAGTCCATTTAACGTTTCTAATTCATTAATGAAAATCATAATCGAAACATAGTGAGACCAAAATCGGTAATATTTATGTAAATAAATGGATTAAACATCAAAGCTATTATATTTGTTAGTTTCAGTTGTAGCCACATCGAGATATCATAATTTCTAAAATGAGAAATGACATATTAAACACCTCTAGAAGCTCTCTGAAGTGCTTTATGTGGTAATACACCCCCCCTAATTTGTATTTGTACCCTAATTTTGATAGTGTTATGAACAAAATATATATTGCTTTATTTATGGTTCAAAGATTTCGGGGGGAAGGGGGGGGGCGGAAGGTTGAAACCCCCCCACGACTTTAGCCTTGTATCTAGGAATGTAAAGCTCATTCTTCACCCATATGTTAATGCAGATGTGATGGGTGTGGAAATCGTCAGCTACACATGTGTGATCAATTAAGATCGCTAGCTATCAGATAACACAGCCACCGGTGAGTCGGTAGTCACCTTTATGCTGCCAATTGTACAGTTGTAATTGCACATGTCCATATATCATGATGGATTAAATATAAAAAAACTATTATATTAATTTGTTGGTTAAGGTTGTAGCCGCATCTAGATATCATATTTTGTAATCTGTAAATAAATATAATATAGACCTGTCTGAACTGATAAGAACCATATACAGATAGTGATTGCTGATTGTGATTTCTGTTACGGCCGTGGGTTGGGGGGTAAAGTACATAGAAGCCTTGAAACTAAATATTATTTTATACAATATGGTTGGATTCAATACTATATTATATATGGAATTATAAGCTATTACGAAATACAAAATTTCCATTAGTGAAAAAATACATTTTATAAACAATAATTATTTTAATCTAAATTGTCTTTAAATTTGAACAGAAAAAGTTTATACGCTTATTAAAATAGGCATTGATTTATTTTTTCATCACACTATTTTCTGAATACAAAATTCCCTGTGATTTTCAGGTTTTGTTGGATGGAATTTCCATTTTTTTAAGACACTTTTAGAGATAAGTAGGACTATAAAAGAAATAGATTTTATTTTTCTCAAAAATTGGTCAGTGTAAAGTCATGTAATTACGCTTTTGAGTAGACACTTTGAAGCTGTATGCAGTGTTTTATTTCCATCTGTGTAAGCTTAAGTCTAGATCGTTTTGCGTTTTTCCTGCAAGTTTTCACTTTTGGTAGCAAAATGCCACGGACAATGTCAATGTCTTGATAGTTGGACTCACTAATCGTTCAAGCTCTTCAAAAGTTTCCCTACTCATCCTATACGTTTGTTTGAATTAAACAAGGTCCCTAAAATCACTGGATGTACATGTCAGAAACAATCAGGTCCTCATCAGACGATGACATTCTCGTGATTGATAGAAAATAAGTTTCTTGTGTGGATACTAAGTGACCAGTTGCTCGTGATGTATCGCGTCGCGTTGGTTTTCTTGGTGGACGAAGGGCCTAATTTCCACGAGCGCACGCGACTGAATTAGCACCGCAATAGTAGCACTATTTCGTTAAATGTTTCTACTGAGGTGCGAAGATACTTGAAAAATGTGTCCTGTTACCCCCTTCAGTGGTAGAGCGGCTTAAGCCATCACTCTCGCAATAGATTTGACTTCCGATAAAAGGGGGATCGAGGTTCGAATCCCAGTCAGGTGTAGTGAGGGAGATTTTTCCTGAAATGGTGATCACATCTCCCTCCATGCAAATGAGGGTACACTTCCTCTGAATTCAAGCTTTGACATTCCTAAAACTATAGCGTAATTAGTGCATATGCTCAATGGCAACAGAACCTTATTTGTGTAAGGCGAAGGGGTGAAGGGAATAAGCCAAAAAAAAAAAGTTTTTTCTTTGGGACTTGCCTTCACTATCCATATAAATATTTGGAAACTGGATGTTACTAAAATTTATATTACTTTTATGAGTTATTTGGAATAGTCCTACCCAAAATTATTTTGAAATTTAATGCTTCTAAAAGCTATTTTGAGTGGTCCTCCTTAAGCAAATTTTTGAAAATTGGATACATCTGGAAGTTATTTTGAGTAGACCTCGCCTTAAATTTTTAAAACAACTAGATTCCTTTAGCAACTATTCAAAGTGTTCTTCCCCTAAAGATTTTTTAAATTTGGATGCCCCCTCGAAGATATTTGAAGTGGTGTTCTCCAGATATTTTTTAAAAATATTATGTCTTTAGATATTTTTTGGAATAATCCTTATCTGAACATTTTTGAAAATTGGATGGTTTCAGAAGCAATTTGTAGCTGTCACTTGAGTTTTTTTTAATCATATGCATCTATAATCTATTTGGAGTGGTCATCCTTCGGCAAATTTTTAAAATTGGATGCCTCTAAAAACAATTTAGTTTGATCCCTAACTGACACATTTTTGAAAATTGAATGCCTTTAGAAGTTAGTTTATTTGCAGTTTTATATGATTATTTCAGATTCATATTTGAGAATAGCAAAAGGTGTGAAATACATCTAGAGGGGCAGGGGGGCCATGGGGGGTGATTGCCCCCTGATATTCTGAGATTACATAAATATTAGATGTTTGAAACATTTTTCTTATGTTGTATCTCATTTTCAAGAGACAAGGATGGCCTTAAAAAGCAACTTTTGAGGTTTCAATGTAATACATTTCTCCGGGGGAGGACCCTGAACCCTCCGCCCTACTGGGGAATATTCCATACCCCCCATACCTCCCAGTTTGCACCCGTGGAGAAAAATTCTGCGAGCGCTACAACACAGGTTTTTCTGTCACTAATTCGGATTTGTCCTTCCCCCAATTTTAGGAAATTATACTATTTTAAAAGATATTTAGAGTAATTCCAGCTTCATTTTTAAAAATTTGTCTGCTTCTAGAAGCTATTTGGAGCAGGCTTCTTTTAGGAATTTTTTGAAATTTTGATATATCTAGAAGCTATTTTAAAATTTAAATAGTCCTCACCCAGATTTTTTTTTAAATCTAGATTTTATAAAAGTTATTTAAAGGAGTCCACCCCCAGAATTTTTGTTAGAATTTAGATGCTTCTAAAAGTTGTTTAGATTGCTCCTCACCCAAATTTTTCCCTAAAATAAGAGGTCTTCAGCCGGCAATATTTTGAAAATTGGATTGTCTTAAAAGCTATTTAGAATGAGCCTCTTCTGTATTTTTTTTTTCAAAATCAGATACCTCTAGAAGATATTAATTTTAAAGTGATCTTCTACCAACTAATTTTTGAAAATTGAATGCTTTCAGAAACTATTTATGGTGGTCCTCGAGTGAAAATTCTTTAAAATTCCATGCATCTAAAAGCTATTTGGAGTGGTCCTCCCCTAGAAATTTTTGAAATTTGGATAGCCTTAGAAGCCTAGAGTGTTCCTCATCTGCCGTTTTTGACAGATGCCTCTAGGAGTTATTTGAAGTGCTATTCTCAGGCAATCTTTTTTAAAAAAAAATGTACTGTATGCATCTAGAAGTCATTAGGAGTTTTATGTAAGGAGATCTTTCAGCTTCATATTTGATAATATCAAAGGATTTGAAATATATTAATAAGACGCAATGCTAAAAACCAGTTTTGTTTCTAGTCTTGTTGAAAGTAGATAGTGATCCCAGTATCAATGGCGCCATATTAAAAAAAAAAAGCTTATGTAATAAAACAATTGAAAGTACTTCATCCTCGAAATCCTTTTTATTGTTGAAATCTTAGAAAAAATAGATTTTATAAAAATTAACAGTGATTTATATATATTTTAAGATACTCCCTACATCTTACATGCATTTTTTGGATTGTATAAAAATTCACAGTGAATTCATCCACTGCGAGTTTTAAATTTTTCAAGTCATCCCCCACCTATTTCGTGCTAAATTATAGCTTTTATATAAAGCGTTTTAAATCAATGTTAAAGAGCCTATCTGTGCAGCTAAATTAATTTACAATTCAATTCATTCTACGGACTAAGTTTACTTTACATTTCAAAGCGCTCGTTTACTTTAATTTTTATTCGGTGTATCTTACAAGTAATAAATATACCATACAAAATTACTAACATCTGATGTTTACCAACATGATATTAGATCGTAAACTACGATCCATTGTCAAAATTCGGACATGTAACCGATGTAAGTTCTAAAGCGTCCGAGTTAATGGACACTGCCATGAATAACGACATCCAATTAAAATAACAAAGTAATGAAAATCAAATGTGGATGTTTATAAGAGTTTTTTTTTTCAGTTTATAAAATTTGCATCACGGGAAGTAAGCACACGCCATTATTTTTAATGACCATTCAAGAAGGCCGCACACGCCATTATTTTTAATGACCATTCAAGAAGGCTAGTATATTTTCAGGGCAGCTTGCGCAAGCGACCGACAAACTCTCAATACACTCACTACCAGTGGGAAACGCGGTATGGACATAAATTGGTAGCAATGTGTAGGACTATAGAAAGTAGTGATTCTTCCTCAACTGATATGCTCACTTATTTTTCCGTAAAAATTTCAAGTACAACTGTCTATTAAAATAACAAGTTTAAATAAACGTTTGCAAAATAGATATGGAAAATTTACAAAGTAATAATGTCGGGGAAGTTTCTCAAGCTAGTAGCGTTTTAAGCCTCGATGAATCGAAGATTTCAAGCGACCAGTTGATGATGTATAATGACACCAAGGGTAAGATTTAAATTTTAAATTTTCTTGTGTTTTTTTTAGCACTGCGTCTTACTACCTGTTCAGATTATACGCTTATGTACTAATAATGCTTATGGTTTTAGGGATTAGGAAGTTCATTTTTATAGAAAGTGTACCCATATTTGAGTGGAGGGAGAATGCTTTTTTTTTTAAACTCAGTACACCCAACCGAGATTTGAACCTCAATATCCCCGTCATCGGCAGTCTAGTCTACTGCAAGAGTAGCGTCTTAGACCACGCCCCCACCGAAGTGGTTAAATGTTGAACGTACCTGTTTTTTTTTGTTTTTTAAAAAATTACAATGATTGAAGATGATGGAGTTAAGGAATTATTTTTTACAGTTTTTATAGCAACAAAATTTACGGAAAAATAAATAAAATATTTTTTCAGTAGGAACATAGAATTTAATTTTCTTCACATGGTGATCTCAACAGTTCTGGAATATCCGTCAAAAGATGTTCTAGAATTTGCTAACCTTTTCTCTTCATTTAACAAGTTTTTCAATAACTGCTAATATGCTCATGGCAAATATATTCAAGAACGTTGAGATTACTATTTAAATAAAATTAAACTCTGTGTTTTAACTGGGTGGGTGAAGGATCACTAAAAAAATTAGATATATTAAAAAATAGACTCAGCCAGGCTCGCCAGGTGCTCAGACCGGGCCCGGTACCAGGGGCAGAGCACGGGCGCCTCTCGCTTTGTTCTACTCGACTTCAGTGGCGGCGAAAAATAATTTGTGTAAGGGATTTAATTATCTTAGCAAATAAAAAGGTTTTTTGGGGAGTTTTGACCCCAAGCCCAAAGGGGGAGGAAGGAAGGGCACTTGGGGGCCATAGGCGAAAAATAAGAATCTCCCAGAAGATATTTGTGTTGGCCCGTATCTGAATTATTAAGAAAAAAAAATATATTTCTCTATAAGCTATTTGGAGTAGTCCTTCTCCAGAATTTTGTTTTGAAATTCGTATGTCCCTAAAAGCTATTTAGAGTGGTTATTGTCTGAATCTTTTGGACATTTTTCTGTCTATTATATAAGCTATTGGAAGTGGTCCTCTCCCGGCAAATTTGTTAAAACTGGATGCCTTTAGAAGCAATTTGGAGGTGTCTTCACATTGATGTTTTTTTTAATTTGATGTATCTAGGAGATATTTAAAGTGGGCCTCTTCAAACAAATTTTGGAAAAATTGAATGCTTTCAGATGTTATTTGTAATTGTCTTTCCCTGGAAATTTTAGTGATTAGATACCTCTAAAAGTTATTTAAATTGATCTACACCCGGCAAAATTTTGAAAATTGGATGCCTCTCATTATTTAATATTTGGAGTTGTCCTTCCCCACCAAAGTTTTGAAAATTGAAAGCCTCTAGAAAAGGGCTCTGCAACTTTTTTTGGAACTCTGATCCACTTGTACAGCACATTTATCAAAGACCCCGCGATCACTCTTCTTTTCTCCACTTAACTTTTAATTCTTTTTTCTCTATAAATCTTGTATTTATTCCTTAAATTAATTATTTTCTATAATATTTATGTGTCTGCCTTTATAGAAAACTCGCTTTACTCGTTGGGGGCTCCACCCTCAAACCCCCAGTGAGTGGATGTAAACTAATGTAATTCCAGCGTTGTTTTGAACGTAACAACTTAAAGTTACCGGTATTGTATTGTATTTTTCACACATTATTTTAGTTTCTCCATACTTATAGGGCAGTTAGAATCATCAAATTTGGCACGATTATGGAAATTGGATATACCAATATTCTTGCCAAATTTTATGATTCTAGCTGTCCCATAAGTGTGTCAGAAAATTAAAAAAATAAATGGAAAATGTGCAAAATATACCTAAAATCAAAAAATCTAGCTCTATCTAAAGTATAACAGATGGGGAGATACGACAAAAAGTTATGGGACCAAACTTGTGGATCTCCTCAAATCCTTAGCTGCTGATGCAATCATTTTTTTCATAGGCCTTACCGTTAGCCACAAGAGACCTCCAAAGAAAGGTCCACGACGACTTTAAAGTTGCTATGCCATTTTGAATTTTTTTCGGGGGTTAAAAATTATATTTGTTAACTTTTTGGAACTTTCCCGTTGGTTACAGGCTATAAGCTATAAGTTTGCCAATTTTCAAGTTTCTAGCTCATCTAGAAGTGGGTAAACA
Organism: Timema bartmani; assembly: GCA_902151455.1. Taxonomy (NCBI): domain Eukaryota; kingdom Metazoa; phylum Arthropoda; class Insecta; order Phasmatodea; family Timematidae; genus Timema; species Timema bartmani. Next base: position 26,162 of record CABFWB010001120.1, on the reverse strand, counting down.
TCAATTTCAGCGAGTGAGTTAGTGAGTGAGTCAGCCATATGGTTTAGAGTAATATAATACATAAAATAAATATAATGTACATTCCGTTTACTCTGAAAGGTAGCAGTCTTACCTTGACTGATTACACTATGCCCCTATCTTACAAGCTGCACCATAGTGGAATAATGCAAGGTAAGCTTTCCTCTTAGTGAGGATGTAGTTTTCTCAGCCGATCGACTGAAATAATGTTTGTATTTTCTAAAAGACTCTTCACCGTGAAAATTGGAAAGGAAGTTTTTTTTTTTACAGTTATGAATGTGATGTTGGACAATCTAGATGTTTTATGATCCCATTATATAAACACTCCAATACAGAGCATTACCTAACATTAATGGGCTAGCTAGCAAAATAATATTTTTATATAGCCGCAAAAACTCTTCTTTATTGTATATTTTCTTTACCATCGGAACTATTTTCCGTTCTGGCTCATTTCGATCACTGTCAAAACGATGGTCATTATTTCTCATTTCAAACAATATTTATAATGACATATTTACTGAAAGACACGCTATCTACTGACTTTCCTCTTGTGAAATCCCAATCTCATGGATTACAAAAATATATTTCAACACCAATTTAATCATACGCTAGGAAACAATTTTGGGTTTATATTGAATTAATTTTACACTTTATTTATCATTATTGTACAGAATGCCTTAATAAATTCGTTATTTTATGAGCTATCTGGTTTACTGAAGCATTGAGTAAGCTGTGGTGATATACTTAATTAAAACAAAAAATACCCGCATCAGCGGCCGCAGGCTCTAAAGTATAAGGCGTCACTTTCGCAATAGACTAGACTGATGATGACGAGGAGATCGGGGTTCGAATCTCAGTCAGGTGTATGGAGGTTTTTCCCTAAGTGTATTTCCATTCTCTCTCTACGCAAATGTGGGTACACTTCCTCTAAATTCCACCTTCTTAATCCCTAAGACGTTAGGGAAATTATTACCTAGGCATACAACCCAAACGAGTTTTAAGACGCGGTGCTAAAGGGAAGATTGACAAGATTCTCTTTAGTCCTCATTTCTTTTGCGCTGTCTAGTAGCGATTTACCAGTGATTTTGTTTAATACTCGCATTTCTGCGACCTCCAGCTGTTGTTGGGTGCGTTTAGTTTCACTTAGTGTTTCTGCGGCATATGCGGGAGTTGTCTGTCTTATCACTGACTTATTGCTTTTGAATCTAGACACAGATATTTGTTGTGCCGGCGATTCTGTTACCTTTTGTTATTTGTTCTTTTATTTATTTCCCTGTTAGCCCTGTGCTTGTTTTTATGATAGTAAAAATGTATTTATGGAAACTAAGGGTGGACTGCCCGGAAATAAAAATATGAAAGCCCTTAAGGTGAGATGGAAGGGGACGTGAGAAAAGGCTAGTGTTTTTTTTTTTACAGTTTTTATGGCGAAACTTTCTTTTATAATATAAATAAGATATTGCTTCAGTACAAAAAAGTGTTTAATTTTCTTCACATATTGAAATCAAGTTCCCGAATATCTGTTAAGAGCATAGCAGCATTCGATGAGAAACTTTTTAAATTAAGAAAAAGAGTCGATATGAAATTCTATCATACCCTTGACAGATATTCAAGAAATTTTGAAGTCACCATGTGAAGAAAGTTAAATGTTATGTTTGTACTGGAACAATATTTGATTTATTTTTGCAAAAAAAAAAAAAAAAAAAAA